>VZTI01002735.1:332056-353245 GCA_013397865.1 Struthidea cinerea
TAACCCTCCACTTTGTATTTCCAGGCAGCTGGAAACCCAGCAGACAATGTAGCTGTTGCTTAACAAACACAGAAATCTACATTGTATGCCAGGTTCATGCCCCAAACCTGGACAGTCTTCACACAGATCTGATAAAAACCAGCTATGCACATCCCAGTTCACAGTACGTTTCCTCCCCTAACACACTGTAGGTATGCAATCAGCAAAGGTGTTTCAATACCTTCCCTGTGGCAGGAGAGGTTAAAGATCCTTCACTGAAAAAAGTGAAATCCAACTATTTTCTTAGCTCAAATTTGCATATATTCCCATCAGCTTTGACTACTGTAAACCCCAGGACTAGGCTAGAGAAAAGGCTGTTGCTTTCCAATCCACAACATCCAGGTATTTAATCTGATTCCCACTGTGAAGCAGCTCCAACAGATATCCAATCCTTTGTTTAGGGCCACACCTCAGGCGTTAAGCTGTTCCGCACTGTGAACTTGTTCTGCACCCAGGAGAGAAGACACAAATCCAACAACAAGTCTAGATAGGAGGTAGGCGATGTCATCAGAGACCCAGTAGCCAGATGTAGCTGCTGATTGTAAAGACAGAATCTACACTGACTACTGAGCGACTGATGGGCAACTACAGGTTCTGGGTTGATTGATCCACAGCATTAATCCAACACGACCTGCAGAAACAATCAGGAAAAAAAAAATTAAAATCAGTACATGAAAGAGTTCTGTAGATCAGCCTTCGTAAATAAAGACCTTTCCACCACTGGTACCACGCAGATTTCTCGTGGACAGCAAACAGAAAAGCGTGTGGCCCGAACAGTCACCTCCGGTATGCAATCATTGGCTTTTATAGTTAAAAAGTACTCAGTGTTCCTCACCTTTATTATGAAATAACCTGTTTCATCCCTATGTATTACTTAAGACCTGCCCCCAAAATGCAAATAATAAGAGCCACTCACAAATGTGAAGTAGAATAATAGCAGAACCAAAGTCACGTTAAGTTTCTTCTTAATCCTCCAACAATATTGTACAAAATGACATGAAAAAAATCCATGAATTATGCAAAATCAGGCTGTTCTTAGTCAGAAAGGGCATTCAGTAAATAAAAATAAATTTATGGGCATAGAGGCAATCCTGGAATGGGAAAACACATCCCACATTGCAACTGTGTCATTTAGCAGAGAGGAGGGAAGATGCTTAAGAGTTAGTTTCTATTAGAAATCAGTCCAGCACATCAAGTCTTTGCACAAAAAACTCCCATTCATTGTGGTTTGAAATTCTTCTACCTCTGTTGTTAAATGAAGAAATCCTGGCTCCTCTCTGCCAGCTCAGGAATTGTCCCAGCACAGTGCAGCACATCTGAGAAAAATTCCAGTGGATACATGCCTAGCTTGGCCTTCCAGTGGTGCCTGAAATGTACTCCAGGTAGCTCCTTGAAGTCTTGTACACATTAAGATTTTCACTGGAAGAAATGTCATTATTGGTAAAAAACAAAAAATGCCCATCAAGTTAAAACAACTGCTCATTAAGTATTTCAAGCATTTGTTTAAATAAAACATTTATCTGGGAACTGGGAAGACTTTCAACTTCAGTGACAGAGTATTTTAACACTGTCATCAGCCTGCCAAGTGTTTTTTTTTCTTCTTCTTTTTAAACACAGAACCATAATCGAGTGTAAGAACTTTTATGTATTTTTAATAATTTTTTTTTAAGCACTTTTACCCCTAATGCTTGATTAGATTATAGCAGTATCAGCAGTTATTCAAGACTGGTCTATTGGAAAGGAAATAAGAGGACAGCTTGCTGTCAGATACTCCTGGAAAAGAGTGGTAGTCACTATGCCCCCATTGTAATAGAATCATGCACGCCCTGTCGAACTTTTTTCCACAACAGAGTTTCACAAATAGCATTTATTAAAGATGAACAAACATTATTTGGCCCCTATGCAGTACCTATGCCACCCTCTGGAGTTTGCACAACCGCAGGGTTTCCCAGGAATAGGTACCAGAGGCACGAGAGCAATGGCACAGAAGCTGGGAACTGAACACGGGCACTTCTGTGCTGGAGCCCTCACCTCAGTGATTTGCACAATTCATTCACTGCAACCTGTCCACTTCTCCCTCCTTCTGCAGGCAGTAATTTCACCCTTCCCTGGTTTCAATCCTCCTCAAGCCAAGCCAGCATAACCCACTGCAGCATTGCCACCATGCTGCAGCTTGGAGCTAAAGCCACTCCCAACCTCAGAGCACAACACTCCCAGCTTCCCTCTCAGCCAGGGCCTAGCAGTATTCAGGAGGGCAAGGATCATCCCACAAACGGAGACAAGAGATTTTCCACCACAGGCACTTTGAGCTTGGGGCCACTCAGAGGAAATATCTCCCCTCCAATCCTCAGTCAAGCAGGTTCTGGAACAAGCCAGAGAAAGCACGGTCACTGTGTCTTCAAGTAGAGGCCAAGAGGCTCAGACAGCAGCTTTACAAGACTTTTGGTGATACAAACGTTGTTTTTAAATTAGAAATTTTTATTTTAATGAAAAAACTTTTGATTTGTTACATTATCAACTATTCCATCATTTTCAAGTTTTAGCCAGGGCCCTTGCAACTGTAAGAAGAAAAGTGAAGTGAGGGAATGAGCAGAGCCTTGAACCCAGATAGCACCCTCTGTTTTAGGGCAGGTGATGCTGAGTGGCAGCTCTTGAGCAGTGTTTTTTAAGAACCCCCAGACATCTGAAGTTCCCCCAGACCTCTAAGGGTGTGCATTGCACCCAGCTTTATCCCAGCCCTAACCAGGGCAGCAGGAAAAGGTCCAGCTCCTCAGATGACAAAGGGTTGGGTCACTTCAAATTCAGAGCTCCTGCAGGAAGGGAAGGGGGTTTGTGAACACTTCAGAGATGCCAGAGCTCTTTGCACATATATAATCTGAAGCCTCGAGCTGTACCATAATCCTGAGCAGTGCCTGGGTTTGATATTTGTGCAGACAGGAGTCTCACTGCCTCATGAAAGCAAGAAATACCAAGTTACTGAAAAAAGCCACCATCTGTCGTCTATAAAACCAACAGGCAGAGCTTTTGACATTGGTGAACTGTTCTAATATAACGTTTTATTGCCAAAAAAAGGCAAGACGCAACTGAGCCCATCAGCATATCATGCTCAAATTAGAAAAAACCTACTGGATGTGTGCTGTGCATTAAATACAAAGACAGGTGACTAGAAAACTTGTGAATCACCTCCTAACAGACTCACACCTTTACTTGCTGAATCAAGGTATGTTTAATATGACTGAATGATCTTCAGGCAGCTCTTGAAGTACATCAGGCAGGACAAGAAACATAACTGATACATAGGCCACCATTCTTTTTCTGGTTTGGATTAAACAAATAACTTCTAAAACCAAAGCTGTAGAATTGATAGGAAAGGCAACAAACAGGTTGTTATGAAACAGCTCTGCTGTGAGAGTCACATCACGGGCTAGTGCATTCTAAGGACAGGGATGGCACTGACAAGCATTCAACTCTGTAATGAAACTGGGGAGAAAGCTATTCAGTACAAACACTTTGGTGGGTGGGGAAAGGAAGAAGGGAAATACCAATTACTTGTGTTTGGACAATAGTTCTTCCCATGAAGTTACTGAATTTGGTAAAATGTTTTTGTCCTGGCCAGCACAGCCACAGGTGTCAAGTGAGCTGACCACAAAGAAGTAGGTGCCATTTTACTAGTTTGTTTACTAGAATCCATATTGTGATATTTACAAGTGGGGAAGCTGGATGTTTTTAATAAAAAAAAAATTACAAAAACCATTACCTGGATGTTGGCTTCAGTAAATTCCCAAAGAAAAGCAAGCCAGCATCCCTGCAAGTCCAGAGCTGACAGTTTCACTGAGATTTAATAAAGCCATCACCAGGGACAGCCAAAACACATTATTTTAGTGCACTGGCACTGCAGTTGAAGAAATATTTCCCCATGCTTAATGCACAACACAATGGAATTTCAGCATTTACCAAGCATGCCAAGAACTTCTAATTACCTAATAAGAACTTAGGCAAAGAGCCATTCTGTCTTAAGTTCTGAGTTCAGTAAAACAGATCAGTGCATTGTTTCAAGCAAGTAGGCACTGAGTTTATAAAGGAAATGCATAATCGTGGAGTTCAGCTCTGCATTGCAATATACACCACTTAACAAAATGGGAAAGTTAATCAAGGCAGTAACTTTTCTTTTTTAAAAGCCCACAGTAGCAACACAGAAGGTGAAACCAACATTAAATACAGGTGTCCAATTAAAACTCATTCTCACACACATGAATTCCTCTGCAGTTACATAACTACACCAGCACCAGGATATCTCTGCAGCAAAGCATGTTTTCAGTGATCCCAGCTCCTGCATACCTCAGACCCTGTGACTGTAGTGGTCAAACCCATTCAGACCAGCTGATGGTCACTTGACTCTCCGCACTATTTATATATTGCTCTATTAAGTGAAGCTTCTGATTGGGCTGAATAGATTAATGAAAATCCTGCCCAAGACATTTCTCAAATTGCTTTTCCAGAGAGCACTAGTATGAGCAAGCCTAGGGAGGTATAGAGTTGGCACGGCCTTCTAAAGCAACTTCCTAAAGGCAAAACCACTTGCATTCTCAAAGGCCAACTAACTAACAAGTTTTTAAAATTTGATTGCTGATAAATGCAAACACAGTTACCTTTAACCAGGACTTATTTTTGCATTGACCTCACAGACATGGTCTTTGAAGGATTTGATACAAACCGATAAGAAACTGGCTTAGCTGCAAAAATCCATAAAGGATGCTGTAAATACTAATTTGAGCATGCAAAAAAATGACCAAGCCAAACTGCAGACTAATTCACCATACGTTTTACAGCCATAATAAAATAGGTTTCATAAGGAGTTAAGCAAACTGTTCAAACTGAAATTGATGGAGTAATGAAGCCTGCAGCTTTGAAGGGTGACACAAAACTTCCATGGAAGGGTATAAGCATGAGTTAAGGTCCCTAAGCTAGAGGCTTCTGTATGCTAGGAAGTAATGAACTAAGTTTCTCTAATGCCTGCATTAGGCCCACACTGTTCTCCAAGTGAGTAACATTCAGTTGTCAGCTATTGTTAGCACATGCTCATACCCCAGTGTATTTTAACTGTCCACTGGATGGTAATAGAATGTGAGAAACTGAATTAACTTATTCATCAAACCACGATTTTATGAGCAGTAAGGTAGAATTTTATATAAAGGCAGCAAGCAGTGCCAGTGAAGTTTCTGTTTAGGCACACAGTGTTAAACAAACACCTTGCCAGAGGATTCGGCTCAGCTTTTTTACAAGACAGAGGGAAGGTAGCACTGTGCACACGAAAGGTATTAGAGAAACACCCACAGACCTGCTTGTGTGGACACAAACCAAATGAGGCAGGGTTACAGTGCAGGAGACTGCCAAAGCACAGAAGAGGTGAAAAGAAAAAAAAAAAAAAAAAAAAAAAAAAAAAGGGTGAAAAAACCACTTTCCCCCCACAACCTGTGTGTCCTGGATTCCCCTCAGCAGTCACAGCCCCTGTGCCTCTGCAGTAGGTTTCCCAGACTCACGGCACACCAGCATTTTGGGCACATCAGGGTGTAGAACATGTGCAGAACAGACCCACCCACCCATTCAAGAAGCAAATAGCTGCTGCTCACAGCCTATCAATATTGTTGTAGCCGAGATGCAAAAGATTCAACAGCTGTCAAAGAATTATTTTATCAGTTTCTTAGCTAGTTTAATTCTCTTTTTCTAAAGAGCATGCGTGCACCTTGCAACAGCACACCCCCAGCATGCCAAATATCAACAATTTGACTATCAGTGCAGCTGAAACATGAGCAGAAACTAAATGGGTAATCACAAAATATTGTATTTTAGTGCAGATATGATTCAGCTGAAGTTAAGACTAAATACTAATAAATTCTGATGCTGGGTGAAATTACTCAAACAAGCCTCTCTCAATACCCCTACAGCACATAATCTTTGATGGCTGGGCTCTGAAAGCCCTGCTATGTCCTTACCATGCAATTCAATTCAAGCTACCATGCAGTTCCAGCCTCTATAGTACCCAGTCCATGTGGGAAACAGGGACCCTCATCTTCAGTAACACTTATTTATTCATGCTGGATACTTACACACAGAAAATACCAGGAAAAGAAAATAAGGAAAAAATAATAATAAAAAAAAAGAAGAAAATACCAGGGAAAGAAAAAGCATAAAATGGCAAGCACCTTGTAAACAAGTGAAAGCATACCAGGGATGAGACCAGTTTGATCCAGAAGCTGGGTAACAAGCCAAGTGCCAACAATTTCTACGACTAACTGGCAGCACTGACAGTGCGATCCTTCTGTATCCTTCTCAAGGACCTACTTTAAAGATAATTACTCTCATAAGTGCAGTTAGTACTTCACAGGAGAATAGCGTTTGTGTTACTTGAGCTTCACAAAATAAGGCACTTAGTCAGTCAATTATGGAGCTGATGTTACAAAGCTACCTGGTCCTGCACCACACCAATATGCAACAGGAGTGTGGCGAATATAAATTTACTGTCCTGTTGCCCACCATCTCCTACTTGCCTTCCTGTGAAGTAAACTCAACTGGGGGAGGTGAACACACCCTCCCCACTCTTCCAGTCAAGTGCAATATGAAGCTTAAAACATCTATGCTGAGAACTTATATTTTAAGTTCTAGTAATATAATATCCCTTGTAGTGCTACAGGGAAAGTAACTCTGGCCCCCAAGCAGGTCTGGGTAAGCTGGGGAAAGAAAATAAAATAACTACCTAGATAGGTGGTTTAAACCAATTAGTTGTAAACCTGTAGGATTGGGAATCTGGACTACAGGCATGGTTTGGGAATTGTTGTGCCTTATGAATCAGAAGTACTCACTCTCACTTTATCCCTCCAGTACATGCAGTTTAGATGACAGCCACCTTCCTCCCCCTGGTAAATGCTAGAACCATCCCAACAAACAGAACAAGTCCATGAAGGGTGTCACACCTGTTACTTACACAGCAGTAATCTTTACTCTGGAAACACCAGGTGGGGGGCAAGTTGCAAGTGTGTGAAAGAAAATGCAGAGTCTACAACAAAAACACAACATATAGTCTTAAGGTGGACATCGAAAAAATCATCGGGGGCATTAAAGCCCTCAGAAGCCTGCAAATCTGAACATAATGCCCAGATTACAATGTAGATGCAGTTAAGGTCTTCAGAAAATCTGAAATTAAACCAGAACTGGTGTTCTAGGTAAGTGTTCTGCAAATTAGAAGATGAAGCACCTTTCAACAACCAAAAATAAGGTTCGCAATTCTTCAAGTGTTAAGAAATCTTTGCAAGAGACATCTGAAAGCCAAGGGCACATTTTATCTTGCCTGAAGATTATCACATGACAACAGCATGCTACTGTGCCACACAGACCTAAATGTGTTTATCCCACAGCTCACATGACTTTGCTTCCTTTAGACCATAAATGGTGAAGAGAAATACCTTTAGCAGAAGAGCAACAGGTACAGTGTGCTAAGAAGTTTCCTAAAATAGGCATCTATTCTACAGAACCCAGGGTAATATTTACTGGTATTAAATCTGCATAAAGTAATAGACACCAGCCAGTCACACGCAGGTTACAAACACCAATTCATGCAGCTCTAGATAGGCAATATTCTATATTTAACTTAGGAGAAAGCAGGAATAGTGATGTGTAAGGGACAGTGGCATCAATGCTTTTAAAGTTAGTAAGATTCTTACGCCAAACTGGTACTCCCAGGAACACTGTGGAAGAAGTCACACAACTCTAGCTTTACAAGTTAACCAGCAGAGGAATTTTAAAGTACACAGAACTGAAGGTCCTTAGGGAAACAAGAAGATGGTGTTTTACTGAGACAACCATTTGTGTGAAGATCCCCTGCTCCTTCCACATAAATACAGATACGTGCACTTCACTGGAGTGATCAGGTAAACAGGGCCAAACAAGTGCCTTGGCAGGGGAGATAGATGGCTGTCAGTACTGCTTTACCTTCTTTAAGCATTTCAGCAGAAAGACCTGTTTGGATCTAGGACTGTACTGCATGGTCCACTAGCTGAGTTATGTAATAAGGCCATTAACATTTGAGTGACACGTGTAAGTCAAAGCCAGGCTGCCCTCTCATGCTTGACATCATACAGATAATTAAGAGGGAGCCAAAACACTGGGCTGCATCCATCAGCGCAAAAGCAGTTTGTACACAGCGAGTGCTAACCAGTCAACTTCTAGAAAATGTCACAATAACTATGATAAAAAGGGAAACAAGTCTGGGGTAAGTCTTAAATAGGATCCTGAAGAAAAAACACAAACCCACAACCTTAGTAGGTCAAAAAATGCATGTGAACACATTATGATATGAAAATTTAACTTTGACTTTATCCCTCTTTTCAAAAGGGGAAATACAGAACCTGCAGAAGAGAAGACTGAACTTAAAGAAATATTTTGTGCAAGTGTATAACTCCCACGAAACAGAATAGAGGAAGCATCAGCTGGAGAAGCATCTTCTCTCATGGTAGATATGATCTCCAGGCTGTTTTACCCACTCAGAATCTTGCCAAGATTATCTTTTAGTTTTTCCATAACATGAACTGTTTTTAGACCATCTCCAAGAAAAAGGCAAAAATTAGCCCAGGACTGTTGTGTAAGACATGACTGGAAAGAAGAGAAAAGTAACTCACTCAAGTATCCAATTAAATGGGATACCTCAAGAATCTCAGGAATACTCAAAAATTCAAAAGTATATCCAGGACAAACAGGAAGAAATACTGTCCTTTACCAAGGTGACCTTAAAATGAAGGCAAATTTTTTCAGGGCAGGCAGTGACTACAGTGACAGGAATTCACAATACTGAGAGTAAGGACAAGCATATCAGAGGGTTTGAACAAAGCCCCTTGAAGGGAAATCCTGGATAGTATGAAATATCAGTAATATTTAATCTCATATGGATTGCTAATAGGTTCAGACTATGACAAAACAGCAGACCACAGCAATTATAAGGTGATCTCAGTTTTGAGCTATGTATTAAACAGTATCTGCTACCAAAGCTCTGAGATTAACACCCCACTACTACAGTGTGTAGTGGTGGACAGTGATTAAACTCATTCTGCAATTTGAGAAGGTCTCTTGAAGAGTTATGAACACTGTGTTACAACAGCAGATTTAACTGGAGCTTCTCGTGACATTCCTGATGAGGCCTGAATAAGTGCTGCTTCAGGAGTGTGTGACTACACACTCCAAGTGAAGAACTCCACTGAAAAGCCATTATTCCTGGTTCCCAACACATGCTTAAAACACCAACTCAAAGCAGACTCTGATTACAGGCTGCATTACAGAAACCCAAGCTATACCTGCCCTATTCCATCCAGTTTGATTTACTGCAATACCCACTCATTAGCTGTTGTTAAATTTTGCTGCTTAATAGATCTTAATCTATTCTAAATGCAAGTATTATCTATTCCTACTCCTAGAAACACCATTGCAGAGCAGGAGAAAGTCCTGGTTATTCCTCTGAGAAGTTTTAAGGGTTCTGTGGGATTGTTTGCTTTTTTTATTCCAAATAATTTTAAGGTATTCCAGTACTGAATTAGCCACAGTACACTAGAATAAACAAGAGAGCATTTTTGAATCAGGCCTAGTCCAATTCAACAACTTTCTGCCCAAAAGGGCTTTTTCATAATCAGAGATGCAGCATGAAGAAATGACAGCAGAGTATACTCTAAAGGTAGGGTTAAAGACCAAACACCCAGACAGGACAGTGAGGATGATCAAGCAACCCAAAAACTTACGGTACATCAGAACACTACAAGCATTTCAAAAGGGCAAAACTCAAAGCCATCTTAAGTATGAAGCAGCAAGCAGAGGATACAGATCAACCATTTAATGTGTGTCTGCATCAGTATTGTGAATGAAGATTGCACTTCAGAACAGAGATTTGTTTCACAAGTGAGGTGGTCTCCATCTCTCTTCAGCTGCAAGACACACTGACCTAAATGTGCCAGTACATGTTTCGTTGGTCTAAAAAGAAAAATATCAGTAGCAATCTCTGCAGTAAGCACAGAAGACAAGTGGCAGAGAGTTCTATATTCATGCACAGTCGTTTATCTAAATGCAAGGTTACCTGGACAAGGAAAGTAACTGGCACTGCAAAATACTGTACCACAGTCAGGAATGTGTCAGATCCATTGCTGCAATTAAATTTAATCTTTGAAGCAAAGCCTTTAGAACTAGATTCCTATTACGGGTCAAGATGACATTGAGAAAACTTAAATTTAAGAGAACTTAAATGTGTCCATATTAAATTCAGATCTCACACTGCATACTTTTATTCTTAATATCAGATGAAGGAAATATTGCCTTTTTAGCATAACAGCTGTTAATAATTCTAAGTATTATGAAAACATATTTTAAAAACACCAGGTAGATTTATACTGATAAATCATTTGTTAAAATCTAGTTGAGCCTGATAGCTTGTAATACACAGCAGTAACACAGGAACTACTATCAAAAAGCCAACCTCATTCATCCTCACTCTTTTCTTAAGATGAGTGGGGAAGCCCAAACAAAAACATGTACAGGAACACTTCTGATAGGCAGCAAGGATGACAGGCACTCTTGGCTCTCTATTCTGTGTCTGCTAATAGCACGATCAGCTTCAGAATAATTCTTACTTCTTTTTATCTCTCTGCCCGTAAGAGATTCACAACTACCTCTGTGAACATGTGAAGTAATGCAAGAAACAATTCCTTTTCCCTGTCAAATGTTGTAAGGAAGGCTCAATAATAAGCTACTTACTAATAAAGCAGGGTCACTCATGTACAAGCTTTAGAGTTATGGATAACACAGCTTTTCCACTCTAATTGTTTTCCACCTATACAGCACAGTCAGCACTGTAAATAATGCACAGATTTACAGATAAGAGGCCTGAGAATTCTATGTTCCAACACAGGTTCAAAGCATTTCCCCATCATCTGGTAGCAGCATTTTCTTCTAAATGAAGTGTACGTTCCCATTTGGAGACTTGCTTCTCCATCCCACTGTAGCAGCCTCCTAAAGGCTCCCAGGGGAAACATCTCCCTTTTGTTGGCAGAATGCCTCACACAGCATCACTGGATAGCTGGGAAATCCAGTGCACTGCAAGAACACAAACATCAGCACAAGATGACAATTAGATGGCAGAGCTGCACGTATCAGTAAAGTAAAGGAAGTACATAAAAACAGTAATTTTGGAGATAATGCCCTTCAGAGCCTAGATCCTGGTGCATATAACCACAAGTGTTATATGTACAAAAAAAAATTCCATGGTATAAGGCAGGAAGACTCTGATAAAGTTGTTTTAAAAGTAAGTCATTCTAAATAGACAGAGATTCATAGTACAAGACAGACATTTTCAGTGAAAGTAATCCCTCTGACATCTCAAAAAAGAGACTCTTAATAATTGATGCCTTCAAGAGAACTTACTTAGCTGAAGCTACATATTAAACCCCAGGAGATGCAGTACAAGTGTTTTTTACCACATTCTGCCTTAAGAACTAGGAAATAACACTACAAGTTCTAATGGGTTTAACTGCTTTCAATACTAAAATGTGGTGAGGAACTAAATATGACCCAAAGTTTGTCAGAAGCTGTTTCTAACTACGTGTGTAGCTGACGTACCACCAGCGATCAGTCACACACAGACACACTATTGGAAATTCTCCTGAAGAATAGCCAGGCACTTAACCTAAAGGGCAAGAAGCGCAAATTGTGAGAGAAGATGTAGATGGAAGCAAACCAGCCTTCCCATCCAGCACTGCTTGAGTTCTGACAGTGGCAGGACAGAGGAGTTCAAAGGTCACTTTCACAGTTGATGTGGGTTTCCTTTAAGATGCCTGGAAAATGACTGTGCTGACCACATCCACATTCTGAAATACTTTTTTGAGAACTCCTAACGAAGCTTCAGCCAAAGGAACAGGAACTGACTCATTTGTACAGTACCCAGGCACTGCACAGTCACACTCAGATGTGTGCCTGAGGTGCACGTGGGCAGGGATAAAGCAGGCAAAGTTCACATTGCACTTGAGAGACTCCAGGTCTGGGATTCTGCCTTGACACACCAGTGCTCAGCAGGAAGGTGTGTTCACACACATCTTTATCGCTGCAGCCTGCCACTCACTGTCAGCTCCAGATCTACTATTTCTGCTTCTGAACACAAATTTATGCACAGAACTGAAGACTGCAAGCTGAGCTCCAGACCATGAGCTGTCCGCAGTATTTTACTACTTGCAACTCAAACCGGCCATGAACAAAGAGATAAAGATAAATAAGTTGCCATGTTATTACAGTCTGTGCGTAGAGTGGGGGGAAAAAAAACCAAACCAAGTGTACCTTTTAAAATGGACTTGGCTGTATATACTGTGCATGAATCAACTCAGCCCCAGCTATGTTTTACTGCAAGACAAAACAGTTCTGAAAGTGAAAACTTGAAGGATCTGACAAATCATTCCAATATTTCCAATTCATTTGGCAGTCTTCAGTGCATGGGAAAATAGAATGCAGTGAGGGAAGCTCTGTACAGGACATATATACTACTAAGTATCACCTTACAGCTGTTAGCTATGTATAGACTTGCAGAAAACAGGCATCCCATTTAAAACTCTGCTTTCTACAAAATAGGTGTGCCACTAGGCCATTGTTTAAACCCACTGAAACTGCACTGAATCATTTCCCTGAATAGCATCACAATGAAGTGGGTGTGTTGTTTTTAAATCAAGGTGTCAGCTAAGCAAGTTTTTTTAACAATTTTTGATTATCAGCACATCCCAGAAGCATAAGACCCATCTCTGAAATTCCATAGAAATTGCACTTGCAAGCATAAGATGCCAAAGAAGCAACTCTGCACCAAATAAATCAGGGAAAGTAGAGGTTGGATTGCAGGAAGAAAACACCTTTGGTCTGACTACAGAACTATGCTGCTCAGGATATCCATCAGAACCTTCACTGTTCCTACCTAACTGGGCTACTGAACGCAACCCTTTAAAAACAGGTTTACTTGACATCCCAGGAATAGTTTTCCCCATGGGTTTGGCTCTCCAGGCTATCACAAAGAAGCAGTTTTATCTACAACATACAAGCATTTTGTTTAGGGTTTTGCCCCCCTCCCCTAAATGAATATTTGACTAAGCTTCCTTGCCCATATCTAGGCACCTTTTAATTGATGTGTACTTCTGTGGTATTGAATTGCATACTGTTCCTCCACCACAGCATTGCTTTTAACCTCAGCCAAGAAATAAGAAAGTTCCAGTAGGCAAATTTATCAGGCAGCAAAAGCATTTTGGAAGTGCTCAAACTAAACAAATCAATCTCTGAAGTTACAAATTACTGAGGGGCATTCTGTCTACAACATGCAACTCTTTGGGCAGAAGATCCTGGGGAAAATACAGCACTCATCTTGCCAATATAACTTTTTCCCCCCTCCCTACCAGATCAGGTAATCAAGCAGATGAATCCAGTGCCTAACGGGAGAGCAAGGCATGCCATGGCACTTCATACTTAACAGGCAATTAGAGACTTCTAATTCAAATATATTGCCACCTTCTGTACTCATTTTCTAGAGCATAATCCACATATGTTTTCAGGGGAAATTTTGTTATATAATAGTGCTACTAAAACACATCATTGCCAAGAAGGAGACACCTAGATAGGATAACAGTCATGAGAGCTTTCTTTCGTGGTGCAAGAAACAAGTGGCACATGTCAGTTTTTTCCTACATAAAGGTTTCTCCTACCTTGCTGCTATTACTGACATACCCAGTGGAAGACATCACCTTTCACACTCAGGAAGTGGCCATTCCTCCCCATCACTCAGCCAACTGAAAACAGCTGAACAAAACCAGCAAGGCAGTGGCAACCTGGAGCATCACCCTGACATCAGCACATTTCCACTAAGTTTGTATATGGATTTCAGTGTCTTGGAGGTTCATTCTTCCTACAGCCATAAGCCAGCTGAAAAGAAAGCACTTTGATTTTTCTAAATATGACAGGAGATTTTTGCCTTCTCCAGCTGCCATACTAAAGAAGGCTTTAGTGAGACCTGCCTGATATTGCTGAACAGTTTCTGAGCAGCTCCAGACAGGCAGGTGACCTCCCAGGAAAAGTGGTGCCACTAATGAGAGACAAGCTCACACTACACCTGTCTGACAAAGGGCAGCATTTTTATGTTCTGTATGTGAGACTGGCTATCATCAGTCATTTCAACTTCTCAGCCATCTGAGCATCACGGAGCAGAGCCAGACCCCTGGAGCTGACAACAGTGGAGGGGACTGGACCACTACAGCACTCAAGTGAGCAACTCCTTTATGAGACACATAAATCACAGACAGCTTCCACCAAAAGACTGTCTGAGCTAGGCAGCAGAATGGAAACAAAGCAGCCACTCAACTTCCAGTTCTTCTCCCCAGCCACAAGGCACATCCTCCTGTCTGCTTGCACCAACAGATGCTCCCGAGAGTTAATGACGCTGCACTGCAGCTTGGTTCAGCTGGCACCTACTAAAGGAAGGTCAAAAATCTTCTAAGGATGCTCAGAATCCCTTAAGCAAGGATCAGTTCCCTGCTAAAGCAGCTTTATACCTTCACAGCCCATGCTGTGGTTGTTCCTCTCTGAGAACACCAGAGTTTCCAATACCTCGCTCTCCTTGCGCCGTGCTCAGGCTTTCCCTATCGCAACTGCAAACACTATTATGCAACGTACGTGAGTGCTACATTTCCTATAGTTTCCGGGAGAAAGAATAAACATTGGATTTCATCCTCATTCCACAGCTGCTTGTGGGGAGGGAGGCCTCCCGTCCACTTCTTCCTCCCCTGAGGAATTTCAGAGGAGGCGTGGAGCTCTCCCAGCCAGGGCTCCAGCTCAGCCCCCGTCACAGCGTGCATGGTTCAGCTGCTGCCCACCAAACCCAGGCACTTCATCCCTGTGACACTGCACAGGGCAAAACGCCTGCCTGCTTAGGGAGCTGGCACCCTGGAGGCTGGTTTTGCTGTTAGAAGTAAATTGGAAGCACTAATTACTGATGATAATCTAATTTTTTCCACTCACTAGGGACTATGTCAAGAGCAGGCTCCCAAAAAGAAGTCTATTTGTAAGCACAGTGCAAATTGATTACTACTAGCACACATAAAACATATCCAGAGAACACTTTTACCCTCATTTACTTACTGAGAAATCAGTGCTTTATCAGGCACCTACATATGCTCAAGCTTTACAAGAGACATGTTAAACTGATTTAAAAAGACTTCTGCATTGATAAGTGATTAGTGATACTACAAACATAGCCATTAATGATGAATATTTACATATTCATTAATTCATCCAGAAGCTTAACCAAAGCCCTAGGTCTGAGGAGTTAAGTATTTGCTGATGCTACATGAAGATCTCCATTCAAAGGCTGTCATCTTACTAATTAGTGAATTCGGATACAACTTGCAAGATTTGCCTGAAAGTCTACTCTTTCCACATGTTAAATGAATTAAGGAAATAGTTCAAAACCCACCAAATTATCAATTCTTTTGATTTCTGCAGATGCCTCCTGAAACAATCAGGATGGTCAAGTATCTTGTCTCCTCATATTCCCAAATTTTTCACCCTTTTTTTGCCAGCTTGCTAGCAAACAAACTTCTCCTTTGTATCTGCAGGTAGATACTGGCAAATACCTCCAGTTTTTATACAGAACCAAGAATGATATCACGTGATCACATTCACGTGACCATCTCCCATTCAAAGCACTCAAATCCCATTCAGTAAAGCACACTGCCAAATGCTGAACCTTCTTTTATCACAATATCATAATTTTAACTAAGACTGAAATTTAAAGTAGGATCGGGTATAAGCTTTATAAAAGTCTGCTCTTTTAAATACTGTTATTCAGGGTTTTAATATCTGTTTCCCCCCAATATAAGTTAAAAGGGCAAAACAAAATGGGCCTCTCAAATGAACAACTACTCCAAGTATTTGCAATAATGGCAGGGAATAGAAATCATTTCACATATATTTCCCAACCCCACACTTGTTAGACAAGGGCAGCAAAAGATCAGTAAAACACAAATATTTAATTATTCACAAGCCATCCAGACCTGTGATGTTTTCCTTAAGGTGTGAACAGCTGGCTACAAAATTTAGACCAGATGTTGCTCTTAAAATGAGCACTGATTTATAAACACGCAGTTTCACCATGACCAAGACAGCTACAAAACTGTACAGCACTATGCATCTATTTATAGGAGATATTTCTGATGGTGAAGAAAAGTGAAACATCTGGTTCAGGATGATTATGAAACAGACAAATCACATAGTAACTACAGAGCATAACTTTTCAAGAGTGCAAACTGATGTGCAAAAAGGAGCCCAAAATTCTGCAGAAAGGTACTCGCACATGTATTAGGCAGCATTATTGTAAAGATGCAGTGCAGAATGACCATTAGAAGGCCAACATAGCTTTTTTTCAGGATGTTGACTTTGATATCTCATTATGTAGAGAATAACCCCAGTCTGCAGATTCACTGGGAGGGTTGCATCACTGCCTAGTACTAAAAGCAAGCATGTATTGTTGTAACACGAGTAAGCCTTCACATATTCAAAATGAAGGGGGTTTTGTTTTCCCTCATCTACAAAAACCTTTGGAGACAGCCAGAAATTTTCAAAATGGATGCAACTGCTAGTAAGAGCTTGGCCTAGAAAACTTATTTCTCGATGGTTGATACGTTCTAATGTTCACTTGTGCTCTCACAGAGAAATAAAGCACATTTTAGAAGTAGGGAAGAATCGGAACAAGGCTATACAAAAAATCAGCTAATATTTCCATTTGAGAAACATGTTGCTTGCTCAGTGTTTCTAGGCAATAATTCTGTCAGATCATTAGTTTCCCTGGTTCAATACCTCATCTTATAATACATAGTATGAGCTGTGCCAATACAGTATATTTTTTTGAAAGAACAGCTACAGCTTCTTCCCTAAAGTTGGATGCTTACAACAGCATATCTTGCTGTTGTATATTATAGTCAAAGATGGAATTTTTCACCATTATAAAGAAATCAGGCTCAAAAAAATAATAATTTCTATGAGATTACAGAGTGTGTTCTCCTGTGAGCCACACCCAGTCCCACCTTTCCAAATCTCTGTTTGGGCAACACGACGACCTGACTTTTGAGACACTGTGGGGATACAATAGTACACAAACTTGAAAAGGAGGTTTAAACTGTTCTTCTTGGACAAATAGTTTCAGTTCAAATTTATCACCAGGAACAGTCAGATTCAGCAGCATCTGTATTGTTGGGCAAGCCTAGACAAGGCAAGCTTTTCTGCTGGGAATTGCACAACAGGCCTGTGTCAGTTATCTCTGAGAACAGGTCAGAAACACAGCCATCAGGATCTGCTTAAAATCTGTCAGCCAAACCATTTGGGCAGGGTGATGGTCCAGAGAATCTCCTATGTGCCAGACAGAAGGTGTGAAAGTGAAAGAACAGTTTGTAGGTCATCACTCCATCATCAAAGCCATCCAGCAACTCTGTAAGCTTGCTTGAGTCAATTCATTCTTAAACTTTACGTCTGAACCATAAAAGCAGATTTTTCTGTCCTGGGACTGTTGAAGTTTTAAGATACTGCTATTTGTACCAGTAAATCACTTATTTAAATTGCTACTGCTCATCAGCCTTTATGAGCAATACAAGATCTTCACAGAAATGAGTTGATGATGATGTTCTGGCATTCTGAACTGAAGCCAATGATAAATCACATTTATCATATGTAGGAGACAGGAGGATTTAGATATGCACTCCACCTCAGTCTGTCCACGCAGCATCTTAAGTTTAACTTTTTTTTTTTTTGGTGCTGAGGTTTTTCAACAAGACATTTAAAGATATATTAACAGCCTATCACAAGCCTATAAAATTGCTACATCTCTTACACATGTATTTTGAAAGACGTTTCATCCTTCGCACGAATCCCAAGCAAACAAGTAACACCAGCTCAACTTTTCAGCTGTGCCAAGTAATTTGTAAGAACAAATCAAACACGATAACCCCCAAAGAAAGCTACTTAATCATGCATTTCTAACAAGTATAGGGGCAGAAGAACTATCTGCAGTACTAAAATTACAGATGGATGAACAAAGTGTTTCTGCATTTGTAGAGAACAGATTCCATGTAAAGAAGCCACTTTTCAGACCTCGACACAATTAGAATTTAAAGGGGAAAAATTTGCTCAAAGAACTGCAGTGAAGAAAAGTAAGCTAAACAGCAACTCCTTCCTTTGCCATGTAATAAATGTAACATATCTTCAGGGACTGGAAACAAGCATCCCTGCCTATTAAAAGCTTTCCCTAAGTTAAGGCTAACTAGAAGTGTAACAGCTAACCCAGACCCCAAACCCTGGGCAGGGGAAAGAGTAATGTCTAAGAGGTGGGGAACTATGGTACTACCAAAAGCAACCCCTCACTGCCACACTTGGGAGTGTGCTTGTGTGCTGTTCAGACACTGAACTGACCTATGGAACCCAACCAGATCAAGATGCTACAGGGTGAGGGGGGTACACACCACACATTTGGAGTTTCCTTAGTTCACTGTAGCTATTATAACAATTTCTCACTCAAAGAACCCACTTAGTCACAAAAACTTATCAAGATCCAGAAAGCCCGTGTGTGTTACGTGTGAGAGAGGAGAGGAATGTGACATGCACCAGCACATGGTCTAAGAACATCCAAATTAATGAGTCTGTATCTTGCCACTATCTGACAATTCTGGGTGTCACCGTGCAGTGCTGCTCTATCACACACGTGCCTTGCTATCCACACAATCAAAATATTTTACAGAATCCACATGCTGCTGAAGTGCTACCAAACAACTGAATAAATCAGGGACAGAGGTGAACCAGCCACATAACCCTTTCAGCATCTAAGCTGCCAGCTGACACAGAACTACAACAGGATCCCCCCCAAAAAAGCTATTTTAATGCATTTCTCATGTTCCTCATGTTTGCCCTTCTCTACGTCAGTCAGGCAATGCCACTCGCAATAATTAGTAAAAACTGTTATTATGACACATAACAAAATTTACTTGTTGCAGTTAAAATTTCAGATTCCCCCAAAGCATTTTGTAATTCCAGGCATTTTCTTTTTAAAAACAAATATTTTCATTATATACGTTCAGAAAAATCAGACAGCAAAAACTTACTAACAGAATGAGGGTAAAATGTGGTTTTGCATGAGATCATATACTACAAAACGTTAGGGTTTTTTTTTAATGAATAAACTGGAACAGTCAACAGTATGACACAAACCAAAATACAAGTAACAGACATGATCTAAACAGAATTTGACTGGAACATGTTTATTTAATTCTCGAAATTTCAGCTTATGCTTAAATCAGTCAGCCCCCACCTCATACAAGTATTTCAAAACAGGTGAGTGAAACCCAGTGGGAGGGGACTGATCATTTTAACAATAGACAACAAATTGACTACAGTTACATTTTTTTCGAGCTCTGACTACTTAAACAGAGTAGTATGTGCTTTTTATTTTTGGGAGAGTGGGGGGAAGGGAGCAGGGGGACCTCTGGGAAGAATGCTAACCTTATGAATTCTTCCTCTGGAATTTTAATTGGTAAATCTATAAGTAAAAACGTACCCAGCTGCAGGGAGCTGCTCCCCAGCCCCACCACAATCACAGAACCTCAGAGCCGTGTGCTCAAGCCTGAAAACAGAACATTACCCTCAGATGGTGCCCAGCCACACCTGAGCTGAGGAGGAGACTCCGACAGCAGAAGTTGGATTACGCTCTTCCCGATTTGTGAAGCCAGAGTGCCTCTGGAAGACACGCTTATCTCAACATCTATTCTTTTTATTGCTTCTCTTATTAGACATTTCCTACTCGTTTTTGCAATAAATTTAGCTACACAACAACCTTGAGCTCTATTTTTATATACAGCATTGTTCAAAGAGCTTCCGAAAATTGTTTTAGGAAAGAGAGAAAGGCCTTTGAACAATTAAGACAAGCTTCATACCAGAAATGTAATCTCAACACTAGCTAGTTTCTTTTTGCCCTTTTTGGAAAAATCTTCACATGGGGATCTGAGACAGATGAAAGCAAGAGATTTAAAAATAAGAAACAACATTTTATGCATCAAAACCAACAGAGAAGACCATACTCTGCATGACACCTTTAAACCTGTAACCAAAGATCTTTCCAAATGCATGTTCAGTAAGTTACAGCTCAAAAAGAAAGTAAAAATAAAACTCACAAAGTTTAACAGCGATTTGAAACGCAGGTTACAACTTCCACATACTATATCCATTCTTTACTTATTGACCAACATGCAAGGTCTACCATGTATTACAGGCACTACTGTTTCCCATCTGACTCGCAGGCAGTTTTCAATGTAGCAATTAATATACCGTTTTTAAATATAATTGAAAGAAACGTTTTTATATGCACTCACACGGTAACATGGTTTCTAGGATCACACTATATTCAGAAGTCTTGTAAAACCCAACATTCTGAATATTTATGTATATTTATATATCACTATATTTCTGCCTTGAAGAGAATTATGTCTCTGAAGTACGTTGCTTTTTTTTTCCTAAACACTGAGAGGATATTAAGTAACACGCACGTGGGAAGTTATATCTAGTTTTAACACGCAGAACGCAAGCGATCTCGCTCAGCTCGTGATTTAAAGTCACTTCAGTTTCCACACACGAAAAACAATGGCAAAGCAAACTTCCAGCGCCTGCAGCCCCAGCCTCCC
This sequence comes from Struthidea cinerea, assembly GCA_013397865.1. Lineage (NCBI taxonomy): Eukaryota > Metazoa > Chordata > Aves > Passeriformes > Corcoracidae > Struthidea > Struthidea cinerea. Next base: position 352,861 of record VZTI01002735.1, read on the forward strand.
CCTTCGGCGGGACCCCGCACACCGGGGACCCTCCCTTCGCCCACCACCACCCACACCTGAACGCCGCGGTCCGGCTCCCACCCCCGGAGAAGGAGAAAGGAGTTTCCCCGCGACAAGGAAGTCGCGGACACACGTGCTAGGGGTACCTTTATCCAGACGGGGTTCCGAGAAACCTCCGAGGAGCTTCCCCCTGGGCGAGAAGCGGAGCGGGGAGCAGGCAGCACCCGCGGCGCTCCCCCCCGCGCCCCACAGGTGCGCCCCTTCCTTCCTTCCCCCGCGCCGCGCACGGGGCACAGCGCGGCTCCGCGGGCCGGGCGCTCCCGCGGGCTGCGCTCCGCACTCACCCGAGCCCGGCGGCGCTTCCCGCTGACAGGCGGCTCCCAGG
>VZTI01002735.1:353413-370002 GCA_013397865.1 Struthidea cinerea
GAGCGGGAGCGGGAACGCCCAGCCGGAGCCTGCTCGGTGATTTAAAGCAGGAAACTCCCTCGCCTCACACAGACACGGCCGCATTCAGCACCGGCCAGCATCTCCGCGGGAGGAATGTCTGGCGCACATTACGCTAATCCTCGCCCCCGAGCTGGGGTTTACACAGCCACCGCGGCCATCGCCTCGCTCGCTTCCCGCCGAGGGCAGAGGCGCAAACCGGAGCTTCCCGCCTCACCGCGGAAAGAAGCCCTGTCTGTTATCTATATATATATATGTATATATATATATATATACACACACACATACAGATCTATTTTCACGTATAAGCTGGAAGCGGCTCGCAAAGCAAAGGCTGCTGGTGAGCGATGTGCCGGCACTGCTCTGAAAAACTTCTGCGCGCGGCGGATAGCACGAGTCAATAAAAAACGGGAAATATTGAAAGGCATTATTGAGCGATTAGCAATTAACAGCCCCCCCGTGCCAGAAAAGGCTCCCACAAGAAAAAAGCGCCTGTGCTAATGAATGCTTTACGTTTTAATTGTGAGGGGTTGCTGCGAGAAGAGACGAGTAGTGTATAAAACCAGGCTCACCCAGAAGCAATGCTGAAAAGCTCACCTGCCCACAAACCCGTACGGAACACAGGCCAACCCCTCCGAGCGCCTGCCTGAGATGCCACCGAGCCACGCTGCATCCCCGTTTTCCTGCCCTGAAGAAACACGTGCGGCCGCGAACATCACACGGGCGCAGCAAACGCCGTCCAAGGCGCAGCCGGAACAACGGCCAGGCTGCCTGCCACTGACAAGCCCTGCCAATCCCAATTTATGGGCAGGAAACGTATGCCAGGACAAACCAGCCGAGATGACTCAAGTCGCCTCTCCCCCACCCTCCTGTTCCACAGAACAACAGCCCTCTTTAGCAGCGGGGAGTAGGATCTCTTGGAGGAATGACTCAAAGCTGCTCTCAGGGGTAGGGGAAAAACCCCCACAGAACAGAAAACACCCAATTCCCCCCTACCCCCTCCCTTTTTTCACATTGTATTAATTCAACACACAACAACTGTCTTGAGGTAATAAATACAGTAAAGAGAAATCTAGTTGGACCACAAGATAAGTTTACTGAGGTCAAACCCAAGGGAAAACTAATCTAACCACATTTTCAAATTGTTTGGACTATTCCACAGACCAATAAAACCATAAAATCACAAAAACATCCTATCCTAGAATAGCATGAAGATAACAAAAAATGTTATGTTTAATTATAGGCAGATGACAATAAAAAATTTCACACTGTGTACATACAAAACTCAGTATCAGTTTTTCATCTACTGTATTTTTTTTAAAGAAAATTATCACGTTTTAAGCTTTTGGGGATTTTTTTTACCTTTGATTAAAGTGATTTGATTAGAATAAAGAGATCAGAATACTTTATAAATCTTGTCTATGAGCATTAAGCCCATAAATGATTTTAAATAACAGATAGATTCGTTTATGAAGAATTACATGTTCCATCTTCTTAGCAGACAGTGAATAAATCTCTCTTAAAATAGCCATGGGTATTCTACTAACATAAAAAATGGGAGATGCTGTGTTCACCTTCATTGGAACTTTAATGATAGATAGCAGAATTGAAGACAAGACAAGATAACAGGTGGAGCTGCAGAAATTAGGAACTGGAAAGCAAAACAGCCAACACCTCCCTGAGGACTTTATCAACATGACTGTATCCCCATCTTGAAAAAAGTTCCAGGTTCCCCACAACTCCTGCAATTGAAAGGTTGTTCCAGAAGTTGCTTCTGATGGTTTGGACCTTTTTTTTTTTTCAAAATTTCTGTCTTAAATTTATTCGGGGCCAGCTGCTGGCACAACATGAAGTGATCTGCATTGTCCTCTCTTCGCTAGAACAGTGCTTTTCCTTTTCCTGTACTATACCACAAATGCCCCCATTCTTCCATTCTACAGCTCGCTGGTAGGCAGCAGTCATATCTGCCTTCGACTCTGATGAGATATTTTATGCTAACGATTTTATCACGCTCCATCTCCGAGTTTTTCCCGAAGCATTTATTAGGAGGTTCTTCATGAAAATAATTTAGATTAAAACAATCAGTTCTTTTCGAATGGAAACCGTGACTCAGATGAGCCAAACACAATATTCCACCAAAGTATTCTATGTATAGCGTTTGTGTGAATTCGTGTGGCTAAAGCCAGCCAAATAACATAAGTACTCCATAATGGAAAAGCTGATTAACCATTATAAATACTTCAGAAATACATTTTAAGGTAAATCCTCATAATATCCCTGTGAAATGGTAGTCTTTAGTCTCCTTTAGAAAATGAGAGGCCAGGAATACTTAAAATGTCTTGACCAACATCACAGAAGTTTCCATCAGGAAGTGAGCTGCACCTAAGGAGCTCTTGGCTCCCTATCCCACGCCACATCTCCTGGAGCACACTGTGCATCTCATTCCAGCCTAGTGCTGAGCTGAATCACCTACAGTCACCTTCTATGTGGCAAAACTGTAACATTGAAAAATTACAGCAGCTGCTCTCTAACGGGGTAAGAAGGTGCTTTCATCACTGTCCTCATTGGTGAGAAATGCTCTTTTTGGTAAAGTCAGTGTAGTTGGTGGTGGTGGCATTTTAGGGTGGGTTTTTTTGAGGGATTAGGGTCAGAGGCTGAGACTTTTGTCCTGCTGCAAAATGGGAATGCAGAAAGGTGCATCACTGAATTGCTGGCAGTGATGGTCTAATTTTAGCTGCTTGGCCATTCAGACATGACTGAAGTTCATCTGGATTCCCTCTGTTGTGTTCTCTAGAGTAAGTACACAGAACCCCAACTAGAAACACGGAAACCCAACTAGAGCAGGAAGGCAGAGAATGAGGAATGTGAGAGGCAAGGCACTATTTTCTTCACCCTGTTCTGTGCACCCTCACAGACAAAATCTCCCACCTCCTGTGTTTCCCTCTGCTGACCATTTCCTCAGGAGACCTGTTTCTCTTTATCGTTCGAGCACATACTGTTTCCTACTGTAGTCAGCAACTGTCCTCCTCTCCAAAGTATCTTTCCATGCTGACTTTCTCACCTTTGTGTCTTGGTCCAAATGTGAGAGGTAAATTGCCTGATTGCTTTTGAGATGCCCATCTTTGGTATTGGACACAGGGGCAGGACAACACTGGCATTGGACACTGGTCACTGGTATTGGACACAGGGACAGGACAACACTGGTACTGGACACTGGTCACTGGTATTGGACACAGGGACCATCCACCTGACACCACAGGCGAGAGGGACTGATCCTGTCAAGATTCCAGCACTCCACAGCGCTGCCAAAGGCCACCACCCACCACACCTTAGGTTCTCCTGTTCCCCAGGGAGTCAGACAGCCCAAGCTAGACAGTTCCCATCTTGCATAAAGCCATGAGGGAGGAGAGGGAGAGGAAAAGGCCACAAAGACACCAGATGTGCAAGACGACTCATCACTCTAGCTCAGGTTTATTCACAACAGTACTTTGTGACCAGAACTGAAGATGTGGAAGTCATCTCAGGATTAGGGAAAAAAGTAGATGCTCCAACTCTCATGTTTCCCTGAGGAAGGGAGTGAGCTCCCCAGCAAACTGACACCACCCTCAATGCTAATTGCACTGAAGGCCCTCCTCTGCCGGAGGGGAAGAGCCCAGCCCACGGGGAAGCTCCCAGCATCACTGGGACGTGTGAACCAGGCAAAGTCACAGACCACGGGCGCGTGTGAATGTACATATCATTTCCTTATAGCTCCATGCAGAAGAAGATGATGTTAGGGAGAGGAGGAAGAAATGAATTTGCTCTTTTCTCCCCTACAGATCCCCTTCCCTGTCGATATTATTGAAAAAGTAAAGCTTGTAAGCAGAGATAGAAAGAAACATGCAGCATTTAACTAGAAAGTGAGCAAGTCCATCCATTTTTTTTTCCCCTTTGGGTAAACAAGAGATCTAGGCTCTGAGAACCTTTTTATTTAAAAAAGCCACACAAAACACACAAAGAAAGAAATAAACAAAAACCCAAAAACTCAATCCTCTTTGATATTTACCCTTAAGCTATCCCCTATCTGTCTCTTTTAGTGGAAGGGCTGTATTAGTATGCTTGGCTGAAAATGCACTTTTTCCCACCAGCTTATGCAAGTTATGGAACCTGCTGAGACTGATTCTCAGCATCAGTGTGCAGGAAGCTCCTCCATGCTCAGTGTTATATACATAACACACATCAGTTTTCAGAGGCACTGAGCTGCTCCTAATTTCCACTGGGATTGTTGGACTGCATCACCTCTACATACCAGCTCTCTGTAAACATCTCTTTTTCATGTATAAAACATCTCCTTTGAATGCCTGCAGTGTCTGATCACAGAACCTGAGCTGTGCTCAGCATTCAGCTCTCACGGAACACGGCTCGTCAGATACAATGATGGGCAGAACTGTAACATTTGTGTTTCCAGTGGTGGGTGAAGACAGGAGGTTTCCACCACCCATCCACAGCGGAATCTGGCACACGCTTGTAGGAAACACAAAAACACTGCTACACGTTTGTGTAATGAAAGCACTGCAGCTTTTATCTCTTCTTGGGGAAAAGCTTGTTAAGGACACAAAATTAAGACTAATTAAGAAGGAAAAAATAATATTAGAGTAAGGTCTTCTGGTATTCCACTTCAACCAAAAAATCCCTATATATGGTTTTCTCAAAGAATTATTTTTTTTGAAAGACAGACTCACAAATACAAGAACCTGCCCAATTTTAGCATCGCTTGCTGCAGCTCTGCTGAACTGCTAAAAGCAAGCTCAACTCAAGACCAATGCAGTGGTGTTGTCTGCTAAAGTAACAAGAAAACCAGAGTACTGCTGCTGCCTCCATGGCACTTGTGAAAAGGAAGTCTTGTTAGACTCACATCAACGTAAGTAAAAGGGCAGCTTGAAGAAGGATTTCATTTGCTCCGTTTCTAAATCAACTTTTTCAGACTACGGTGACATAAATATACAGTGGGTGAGGGTGGGGGAGGTTTGGGTGGGAGAAGGGGAGGATGGAGGAGGACAGGGTTTTATGCCAAGAGCTGAATCATAACCATGTGAGTAATTTTGCTTTTTTTTTTTCGTAAGGGTATGAATCAAATTAAATTTGTTTTGCTGTGGGTGAAGGAAGAGAGAATATAATAGCATGAATCAGAGCTATCATCAAATATGTGGCACAGACTAAAAATTAATTACAATTACTGCCTTCTTGTAGAAGTTTCTGCTGTAAGATGCAGCAATTTTGTTAATCGATATAATCCATTTTAAAAATTCACAGGAATTAAAACCTTTCAATTACTTTCCTCTTCCTTTTAATTTTTTTCCTATTATGACAAGAAAAAGGTGAGCGTCTTTGAACAAAATCTTTCTTTATCTGTTAGACGTCCTTTTGCTCCAGTGGTAAAAGAACTGCTGATAATAATGAAAATTAGGTATTATTCCACATGTAGTTTCTCCAGTCAGGACTAGCTCGAGGATACAAGTCCAGGGAATACGATTTACCACTTTAGCACAAATGCTTTATTAGGCATTCTAATAAAGACAACTTATTTAATGGCTAAGCCGAACAGAAAAACACGCAATATCCCTTTGTCTTTTCCTGCAAGAATGAGATAAAGTCATGGACAAATGCGTGTTGAGCACTGGATTTTTTACACTTTGGAATAGTCATTTAAGTATGAGATACTGGGAAAACCAGAAGGGGCTTAGAACATAAAACTTCTTTTAAAGAGGCCAGCATAAATACTTGGGAACAAACACACGCATTATTAATTACTAGTCAGATAGATAACCAAGGGTATATGTACTTTTGTACTAGTAAGGAACCACTGATCTTGATAACCAAAAAGTTAGTGACTCTTCGCCTCCAAGTTTCCAGTGTGGAGAAAATGGTGTTTAATTCCCTGTCTGAAAAACACAATAAAGCCACAGCAAGGCATCATTTGGAATCAATTCCTCCCCCTAAACAACTCCAGATCTTTCCCATAGTAATTCTCTTGCACGTGCCCAGTAAAACTCTCTGTATAAAGGACTGGTGTACAGCATGTTCAGGAATTCAGCTGAACCACGAGCCTTAAGGACGCGATTCCCAGACAGACAGAAAACTTCTGTCGAGACCACTGCAGCTGCTGTGACTTTCCAGTGGTGTATGTGGGGGAAGGAAGAAAATGGAAGACAATTCCCTCAACCATTCTGGAAGACCCCCTTTGACCCTCTCAAACACGAAGTTGCTGGCCCAACAACCTCCTTGTTCCCTCGTGGAGGCTGTTCCTCCTTTTTTTACCAGCTTTGCTCAGTACCCAGGTTCACCCAAGCCTCTGCCAGGTGCCAGGTAGGACAAAAAGCCAGCCAATTCTGCAGTGCTTGGTGAGAGGCAGATTCAACACATCCCACGTGGATTATCCCAGCCTCCCAGCACCTCACAGTCTCACCTCACATGCAGGACATGTCAGGGGGAAGAAAATAACTCAGAAGACCTCTTTGCAATAAAACACTCGGGACTGAAGGATTTCTAGACAACAGCATCCACTGGAATCACTCTGTAAAACACAGCAACTGAAACTCCCCAAAAAACCTTAAAAATCCCTCAAAACACAGCAATAGAAATTCTCCTGCAAAGAGATCACTGCCACTGTGGCAACCAATATTTTGAGACAGCTTACTGGTGTGGTGGCGTAACAAGAACACAAAAATCTTTTTCTTTATATTCACAACCTCAGGGAAGGTCAATTCCCTCTCACTTTCCTCAAAACAAAAATCACTGATCTTCCCTAATTTTACTTGCAATGAAGAATGAGCTCCAAGTAGACATAAAATGCAAGTTGCCAGAAGTTAACCAGAGAAGATGCTTAATATCTCTTCCTGAAGGATAAACCAGCATTTTTACCATAGCTGTGGCCATCTTTATTTATTACACAACAGATTACCACAGGCCGTGGGTTGTTGGGCTTTTTTAAATATCTGGTTGAATTATTTCTCAACTACTGTGTAGAAACCAAACTTCTCAAATGTCCCTCCTTGTTATTTTGGCATACAATGGCAGAACTTAGTAGGGACTTTTAACTGTCCTATAGATGATATACATCACTTGGTAAAGTTAATTCCCAGCTTTCCATGGCAAATAGCTGCCATTTCTTGCAGCTGTTAGAAAGCTACAGAAAGGAAAAGAACATTTTTCTTTGGAAAAAAAATCACTGTATACCAATATTGATTAGAGTAGTAATGTTCCCAGCCACTAAACAGAAAAGCTCTTACACCTCAGTCCCAGATATTAATCATGTTTTGAATATTATTATTATTATAATAAGCAATATAATTTTGTATATTTTAGCTGTGAGGTTTTTAAGTAGTTGCTAGAACATATCTTTTCTACCAGCGCTTCTCAACTGTCTCCATGATAAATTTAAAAGAGAGCCTTCTATCTTGGCTACAAAACCATATTGAGGGTAGAGAATAATTTTTATCCAATTGCAGAAAATAATATACTTATGCACTTAGAAAAATCATTAGGAATTTATCTAAACACCACAGATTTTGGTAGAAAACCTCCTGTAAACTCAACGGCTTTAAATTAGTACATACACATGACTAATACTTATTTACTTTAATGTCTTAAGAAATATTTCTGAAAGTAGCCTTTGAAAACTGAAATTCTGTTTTGCTTTCGAAAGAGTCACACATCCTTCACATTTCCAGAATTACTGAAACAGTTCAAGAAAAGATGATGGGAAATTCCATTTGAAAATGCCAACACTTCCAAATACAATTTGCAGCATGGGATGGGAATGCGATCAAAAACAAAGAATAAATACTTCTCCACAATTACACCTTTTGTTTCTCCAATCCTATGAAGAAAAACTATAGGAAGGGTGAGTGTGTGGACGAGAGGAAATGGCAGTTGTAGTCAGGAACATAACACTTCACTCATAATAAAATATAGATCTTTTTTCCTTCAAAACTCATAGGCACAGTGTGGCCTTGGGTACAAACTATTGCTTGCCCTCCAGTGCATTTTTTATTCCTGCCCTGTTAAATTTAAAAGGCAGTCCAGGATTATGAGTTTTGGTGAGTTCATAATGGATGCACATGTGAGCTTTTAAATTAGCCTGTGATTCCTGAAACCCATTATTTGGAATTTGTTTCGAGGCATGTTCCAGGAGAGAGAAGTCTTAGCACAGACAATTCTGATCTTGCACCTTTTACAGAGCTAACAGGAGGCATTTGATTTGCATGGATTAGTGAAGCCACTGCGGGCTGATTCATGTGCCTACAATGGCTTCTGCACCCCAGAACTGCATCCAGAGGAGAGTCACAACACTAATAAACGCAAAATTAATTTCACACCTCCTAAATTACAAGGCAAGTCTCATCAGTGCTAGACTGTGAGTTTCTTGGGGCAGAGGCAGCCTTGTCTGTCTCTCTTGCAGAGCATTAATCATGCTGTGGGTGCTCACGGCTAATAAGACGCACGTAAATGTATTCTGATGTGGTTTTTTGCCACTTCAGACTCGAGAAGAGTCACACACACAGAGACACAATCTTACCTCTCTACCTAACGATACAGTAATGCGCCTAATTGAAAAAACAAGTCTTGATAGGAACAGAAAGGCTTTGTTTTTGTTTATGCCACCCAGACAGAGTCTGTGGCTATACAATGCAAATAGTTGGCAAAACCTAAACCGCAAGTATGTAGCAGCACTGTGAGTAATAAAGATAATGTTTGTATTTTGTTTATGAAGAGCCCTAACCAAACACTAAAGCAAGCGTACCGAAACCAAACAACACTCAGATCTTTAGAAAGACTTCAGAGGATCCAAATCATATAACTTAATCACTTTGTTCTTTAACAATCTAAACATCACTTAAAATTTACAAGCAGTAATTCTGTGTAAGTTCTCTGAGCTGAAAAATGGGATGTAGCCAGTTGCCTTTTTCTACCCCAACTATTAAAGTTCAAACAAATCAAGCTCTATTACTGAGGGAAAAATAAAAAACACCTTACAAAATTCCCTTGCCCCTAAGGTTGAGAAATGCTGTATTGCTCAGCCAACATGGAATTCCTCCATCTCTGGAGTCATGTGAAAGTATCTCATAGTTACTTCACTGTGCCGAATAATCTCCATACAACTTTGACAACACACCTGTACTTCTGTGTGGAGTGCATGGGTAAGAAATGTATTCTATATTTCTTGAAAAAAAAAAAAAAAAGAGATGCTGAGGTAAGACTTCTTGCTAAAAGATAAAAGACAGATGGAAAGCCAAGGATCCAACTGGTTCCTCCCCACAGGGTGCACCAGAGGCAGCCTGGACAGCTGTGCATGACTGTCCCTGAAAGATGTTGAGCAAAACTGCCCACACATACCTTAAAGAGCAGAGTCTGGTCTGCTTTTTTTTTCTTTTTGCCACTCTCTCCAACCCCTGTGTGTGACATAAGAAATCAAAAGAGCCAGCACAATCATCCCTGCAAGGAGCTGCCCAACAGAATGTGGGGAACCCGGCTTGGAGAACTCCCACTAAGACTTCACCTAGAAGTGAGCCATAGAACACAGCAACAGTCAGCTCCTCCCGCACAGAGCTGGGACACTTTGCTTCCTAACCACGGTTCTGAGCTTCCACAGGCAGCCCAGACCCCTCTGCAGATGCTGCCAAGCAAGATTCACAACCAGGGTTGCCAGGTGACCCAGACCTGCCCAGCAATCAGGTGCTTAAGCAGGGACAGTGCTGACCTCCTGTTATCTGCCTGAAGGGCCAGGTCTGGGTACACCACCCCATTTTACACTGTGGCTGCTATGACATGACTGTGGCCAAAAGTCTGCTTGGGCAGAACCTTTTCTCCAGCAAAAAATGACCACAAATGACATCTTGAAGAGCTACTCCGCACACATGTGGAGAAGATCAACAAAAACATTCTCTTCCAAACACTCCAGCAATATTAAATCTTCTGCTCTAATCCAGCTATATTGTCCTAAGGAAAATCTCCTGGAGATCTGGCTAGGAAAGACTTGGAGAAAGAGCAGAGATTGCCTTCTCCTCATACTGCAATCACCACAGTATGAGAGGCTGTGTCGGCTGGGTCTTTGCTTACAGGGTTTCTCAGGGAGAGCCTTGGCAAATTATGGCACGGGGAGATAACACCCCTTGTCTGATTATCACCCCCACATGCTCGGGGATGATTGTGAAATACTCCTTAGGAAATCCTATCATCCTGTAGCTGGAGAGGAAGGACCAGCATGGGATGTGTGCGTGTGTAGGAGGGAGCATCAACAGCAGAGCAGCAACTAAAGGAAAAAAACAAAACAAAACAAAAAAACCCCAAACAAACGAAAACAAACCCACCCAGAAAAAGAAATCTGCAGGATTAGTTAACAGGTTCACAAGGATGATTTCCCTGCTTCCATACCCATAGCATTTCCTTTCTCTTATGCATCCACTTGATTTGTAAAGGGAGCCATGTCACAGCCATTACTACAACCAAATGGGCAAAACCAAATAATTCTGGAAGCCACTGGGAACTCTGCACAGTCTTTGTAGCGTTTGTCTGGCCAATACTCCCAAAAGTGGCACCTTGGTAACTCCTCATCAAAGCTCTTTGAGCTTCATGTTTGCTCAACAGCCTAAGGATCCCATTCACAGATCTCCGCTGGGAAAACACATGTGAACAGCTACAAAAACCCTCCAACAGCAGGCAAAAAGTGACCAGCACATCTTTCCTTCATGTCACAGACACCATCAGCGCTGTTATTGAATGTCCCTCGCCTCCAACACCCAAATTGCTCCATTTCACAAGGAGAATCCTTCAGTTAAACCCTTCCCAAAGCCAAAGTGTCCCTGCACGTGCAGCATCAGCAGTCCCAGGGCGTGCTGGCTACACGTGCAGATGAGGAAAGGTGGCACGTTTAGGTATTCCTGGAGCTCTGCTTGCACCTTCCTGCCCCACAGCAGTCCTCCCTTGACACAGATGCAGTGAATTTTGGCAGGATTATTATACCCCATGCCCAGGAATCCTTTGCTTTCCTGCAGGCTCCAAGTGTCCTGCAGTTAAGTCCAGGACAGCTAACCACAATTAGACGCCTCCACAATTAAATGTTCTGGGAAGCAGGTTAGGTTAAAAATACACTGTAACAAACATCTTAAAATATGTCTGCTCAGTCAAGTCTGAAAGGCAAGGGGTGCTGGTACACTAAAGTATTCCTGTTCACAGGGTAGCTTAAAAATACCTGATTTATTGCTCTTGGCAGCATTGTGTCTAGAGATAATCAACCACTCTTACCTCTCCTACACTGAATAGACTGCACAGTATCATTCTCAGAGAAATACTACTTCACTTTTAGATACCCTGTTCAAAGTATGAATGGTTAGGTTATTTTCTCATCTTAATAAATGACGTAAAACCTCCGGACATATGGTAGCATTTGTACGCTTTTAGGCAAGCAGTGATAACTTTCAAATGTTACTTCCCCTCCTCCTCCTCCACTGCATGAAACAAATACACTGGAACCCATTTAAATCCTAGTGACAAACACATTTAAGAGAGACTAATTTCAGTTAAAGTTTCCAAATGTCAGATGTACACGTTAAATAATTACATTAAAAAAATAAAGAGCAGATGAATTCTCATTCTCATCATTAGAGGAAAAAGTGCCTATATATTTCCAATAAGGATTGCACAACTTTATGAGACAATGCTTGCCTAAATTAGCAAGGAATAAACAAGTGTCAGCTCATACTTACGGGGACACATGACAAGTATCATTCATGCTAACTCAACAGCTACCAGATTAGAGGATTGCTGCTGTCTCATTCAGTTTTTTACGTATCAACCCACAACTGCTTCACTTTTTCTAGTTTAAGATCCATAGCAGAGCTCAGTTTCTGAATAATGGTTACACACTGTCTGTGGACTCAGGGCCGGATTTCTCAGAAGCGGAAAGTCACAAAATTCTTAAATGAAGGTATGGCATCACACATATCAAGGTACTTTAATAGGAGAAGTCATCTCCAGGAAGGACATGGACCCGTTGGAGCGAGTCCAGAGGAGGCCACAAAGATGATTATGACGATGGAGCTCCTCTCCTGTGAGGAAGGGCAGAGAGAATTGGGATTGTTCAGCCTGGAAAAGAGAAGACTTTGAGGTCACCCAGTTGTGGCATTCCAGTACCTGAAGGGAGCTACAAGAAAGATGAAGAAGGACTATTTACAAGAGCCTGGAGTGACAGGAGAAGGCGGAATGGATTCAAACTGAGAGTAGGGTTAGATCCGATATTAGGAAGAAATTCTTGATTGTGAGGGTGATGAGGCCCTGGCACAGTGTGCCCAGAGAAGTTGTGGATGCCCTGGAGGTATTTAAAGCCAGGCTGGACGGGGCTCTGAGCAATCTGGTCTACTGGAAGGTATCCCTGTCCATAGAAGGGGATGTTGTAACTAGATGATCTTTAAGGTCCCTTCCAACCAAACCCTTTCTATGATTCTGTGATTCTAAGGCTTTTCCTGCTGTTTTCTTTGGAAAAAAAAGCTGCATTTCCCCAGCAGCTTTTTGCATTTACCAGATTCTCTGCTATTACTGAGAAACACTCATGTCCTCCCCAAACTACGCAGCAGAGTCGCACTGAGTGGTTCAGGTGTCCTCTCTGATTGAATGCTGTACTGTCATCCATTATTACTCAAGGCCACTCACAACACGCATTAACATTTATAAAGTTGGAATCTATTCAGCCTGTCCACCCAATAGCTGACTAACTGGACATTATTACTTGAAAAACAAATCTCACAAAAAGGGAAAACAAAATAACCTGAGTACACACTCTATACCCGTATTTTCTCTAACACAAGCAGCACTAATACCGAATAAATTGGCAAGTATTTAATCTGTAACAGCTTCTAAGCTTCTTACAGAACAAGAAGAGTGAAGACTACACAATTAATATTATTTTGCACTTTCATAACTGAAAGGAAAACTTTAAACAGGCAAATATTTTCTACTAGTTAGGAATAACTTATTGCTATTCCTTTAAATTAAAAAAGGTGCTGCGTGCTTCAGGGGGAAACAGGCACCAGTAACAACAAGCTGTTCAGCACTTTAGTGCCAAATGCTCACAAGAATACTGAACACAGAACACATCCAGAGCTGCAGCAAGTCAAACTCAGGAAACCTAAAGGGGAAGAAACACGTCTTTCACCACCTTGACCGAAATTAAAGAGAGCAAATCTTACCCCAAAATGTTGCTTACAAGGGCTTTGCTTCCAGAAAATACAACGTAAATTTGCGTGAAGCTAATTGCAAACCAATAAAGGCTGCACTCCTGCACAGGAGGTGGGCGATGCTGGGTTAATGCGCAGAACCTTTAGGCTCTGCCCAGAATTATTCCTGTTTCTGGAGCTCGGCGGGCTCCGCACGCGGCGTCCCGGGCTGGGTTTTTAAAAGGTGGCGGAGGAAGCGCGGCCGGGATCCGACAATCCCCGCCCGCCCCCGCACGGCCCCGGAGCGCGCCGGGGGGAGCGCGGCTGCGGCTGCCCCGGGGGCCGCCCCCGCCGCCTCCCATCCCATCCCATCCCATCCCATCCCATCCCATCCCATCCCGTCCCGTCCGCGCTTCCCCCGCCGCCGCCTCCGCTCCCTCCAGGAGCGACCCCGCTGGGGATGGGAGACGGAGGCGCTCGGTACTCGAGGTTCTTCCCGTGGGTTTGGCGCATAGGCGGGACTCGCGTTAAAGCCTCTTCCAGTACAGACCTCCTCCAGTACAGACCTAAACCAAATAACCCCCAAAAGCACACAACAGGCACCACCGCCCCCAGCCAGTAAATCCCCATCCTGACTTGCTGGGCTGAACTCTCCTTCCAGACGGAGAGGTTTTTTTCGGGGGGATTCCCCCCCCTGTTCTCAGGAAACATTTACATCAGTATCTACAAAGCATTCTTCAGAGACTGATGAGAAGTTCTGAAAAGAGCTTTGTCTTCAATTAAGAAGAATATTCAGCTTTAGCACGTAATGTATGTCCCATATCAGACAACGCTTTGCACAAGTGACCACAGAATAAAATGTTCAGTGAAAAAGCTTTAACTCTATGGCTCATTTTTGTTCACAGGAATTTCGTGTGATGATGAACAGGTGGGGTGATGTGAAAAGCTCATTACATCTTCAGAATTCTCGCAACAGTGAACCTTTCATCCTAAAGGAGACCTTTTAATTTTAGTGAACCCCAAAAATTGTTTTCTTCAATATTCTTTGGAAAAATACACTGCCCTATACATTTTTCATGTGGAGTGGTCAATAAGAGATCTCACGCAGCCATTGCTCAGAACCAATGGTACAATTTGAGCAGGCACAGATTAAAATACAATTAAAACCATAGTTGCCTATTTGCAAGAATTATTGCAACACCTCATATCTGGCCACTCCTCAGGAGCAAACTCCCTGTAGCTTTAGAGAGAACAAGACTGTTATACCCTGCTCCAAAAAGCAGCAATTCCCACCCAGTAGGAAGCAGCGGGCAGTCTTGGAAAAAAGCAATGAATTTGTATCACAGATTAAATGTAGAGATTAGAAGATTAAAATTTTCTATCACGTAGTGCACACTTGGGTATTTAATAATTACATAAATGAGGAGAAAACAGTTGGAAAAGCAGGTCTCGAGCTTCTATTGTTATGACAGACAAGATGTGCCATCAAAATAGGTCTCTATTTTTAAGGAAAAAAAAATTCTAATGAAAACAACACTTTGAGCAGTGGCACTGTGCAGTAGAAGCTACATTAACTTGTCATAATATGTTGCTTCTGTTGGTGTGACTTTTGATTGAATAACAAAATAAATATGAGCTTCAGAATACACAGGATTACTAAAGTGCTTGGAGTACAACCCTTGGGAAGCACCCCTAACGTGGATTTTCTGATTCCTCTTGTTATGATGTAAATGATTGCCAGCCTCGCTTGCAGGTCACTGTTTTGGGGTTTACCCATAGTCTTGTCTTACAAACGGCAAATCATGACACTATTTTTAAAAATGCACACACACAAATAAATTCCTCAGAAAAGGTGATTCACTGTAAAGCCAGCTATGATCTGAATGAATGGGGAAAAAAAACCCTAAAAACCCCAAAACTTATTAAGATGCCATTTGCTTCATTTAAATTGCAGCCTTTTTTTTCCTTCTTCTTCATTTCAGTCATATTCTGCTTTCTGTGAGCAAGTACTGAGTCCTGATTTTGCTGAAGAACTTTGCACATCATTAGCATCACTGACTCTTTTCGTACTTCCTCGTCTTTTGTCACTTTTATAATACGGGACATTTATGATGCTTGCCATGGCACCTTCTGTGTTCAGGCTCACAAAAATCCTTCCCATGAGCTCCCACAGAGTGCAATCTGCTGTCGCTGGTCCAAGTGGTGCATGTGGTGGCAGCGGGGAGAAAAGATGGCAAAAGCTGCCAGGGACAAATCCTGTGCAAGCAGCTCCATACACCTGGTCCTTCCATCTCTCTGAGCATCCCATTAATTCTTAGGATGCTCCAAAAGTACAGAGGCATCTTCATAATCAAGCATAGTTCCTTGCTGGTGCCTTTCCCTCGGCGAACTGGCTGGATACAGAGTTTGTGGAACTGAGGTTTAGAGCACGTGGTGCAGTGACAGCTCTCAAATGAAATGTGTGTTGTGGCAGGACTTTCGCTTCTGAAGAGTCATTCATCACAAAGAGTGATTAAGTGTCAGAGCTCATGACTCTTTTAGAAGCTTATTACTACTATCAGTGTAGTAAGGGAATGGGTTTTTTCTGCGCAACTCCTAAGAGGGAAAGCAAAATTGATTTGGGAAGTAGCTCACGTACATTGATATTAAATATTAACATGAAATACTTGATTTAGAAATCTTTGGGTATTTCTAACATTTCGTTACGGTCCAAAAGATTATGGAAAGTTCACAAACAGCCTTTCCTAGTGATCCAGCCATGTTAAAAATTATTCTGCTTTTGCAGCAAGGCTAAATCTGGTTTGCTAACCTTAACGTCACATTTCAGTAAACAGAGACTTCCAAAGATTCTTTTTTTCATTGTTTCAGCGTATTATCAGTTTTCATCGAGGTGGGTGGTTTTTAGTACATCTCTGCACACTGTTAATCACCATTCACGGTGCATTATATCACACAACCTGCACCAATGCAGAAAACATGCATAAAACCATAGAATGATAGAATGGCCTGGAATGAAAGGGACCTTAAAGACCACATAATTCCAATACCCTGCCACGAGCAGGGACACACTCCACTAGACCACGTTGCTCAGAGCCTCGGCCAACCATGCCATGAACACCTCTGGGGATGGGGCAGCCACAACTTCTTTGGGCAGCCTGTACCAGGGCCTCACCACCCTCACAGTAAAGAATTTCTTCCTAGTACCTAATCCAAACCTACTCTCTTTCAGTTTGAATCCATTCCCCCTTGTCCTGTCCCTACACGCCCTTGTAAAAAGTCCCTCTCCATCATATCAGGGAAAAGTGAGAAACCAGAGAGCGAGAAATGTTGAACTTGCTGGAGCTGCCTCTAACAGTCTCTTTTTTCATCTTCTGAGTGGAG
>VZTI01002735.1:371372-409366 GCA_013397865.1 Struthidea cinerea
AAAAAGAAGAGAATAAGTGAGTGAGTACCCTGTAAGTTTTTACCCATTCCAGTTCCACATGTCCGACCCCCTCTCACTCCACAGCAACACCCCTGTGTGAGGACGTGAACTGCCTGGATCCTGCGTGAGCACTGGCAGCATTTCTGCAGCGTGCAGCCCGGACAAGCCCACCTGCCAGGAATTCCCCTAAGGACAACTGCAAGGAGCTTAACAGATTTGCATCCATTCATAAAAGATCGCTTTGCTTAAGATGAAGCCAATGCAGAAGGGCTTGCAGGAACTTGGGGTACTTTCAGGGCTATTGCCTAATTTTCCAGAGCCCCAAGCCCATGCAATTCCCAGTTCTCTTTGGGAACAGGGGCACTGAACACCAAGTCCCTCGTTGTTGGCCCTCATGGCAAGGTGAGGAGCCACTTCAGAGCAATCCCTGCTAACCAGAGCCATTATTGCCTGACACTGTTTCGCTTCACTGAGCTTTCCTCACCTCATGAAACCTCTCCTCCTCCCATCCCATCAGAAGGGAAAAGCATGTCTTGAAAGCCTTCAGCGGAGAACTGCTGCCAAGAATTATTTGAAAGTGAAGAGCGCTCTCTGCGCCATGATCTGGTGCAAAAGCCAACTCCACAGCTCTTATCCCTCGCTGGAAATCCATCGTTACCCTCAACCTCTCTGATGCTTCCCAAGCTTTTGCAATTACCCTCCCAGACTGCCACTCAAATCCGGGCGTTTCCTCAGGCTTGTACATGATAAAGGTCCACTGAAGCCAACAGAAATGCTCCTCCACCTATCCCACTACTCCATTCCAGGGTCTTCCCCAGATCAAACCTCAGGACATCTGAGCATCTAAGAACCAGCTGTTGTTATAAGACAATACCAACATCCCCCAGCCAGCTTGTTGCAAGTAGAGACTTTTTAACAATGAGAAAAAGAGAAACATCATGAAATCAAACAAAAAATTGGGAAGTCACACATCTTTATTCCTTTTGTGTATAGCACCAGCCTCTTAGAACTATTTGAGCACCGGCTCAAATAGTTTTTATTTAAATACTGCAAATTAGTGAGCAGGAGCAATGTTACCAGTAAAACATGGAAATTTGTATGACAGGTTTTCAAAATAAAGTTTTCAACCCTAGACCACGAGGAGCTTCTCAGAGCTGCAGGTGGGAGCTGGGAACACTTGTCTGCCTCTTTCATCTTTAAAAACCCTGAACACATCTTTAAACAGAAGTCATTCAGAACATCAGAGAGTATCTGAGCTCTTCTAGTAAGGAAAAACAACAGCAAGGAAGAACATTTTGCGTAGATATGTTTTACAGAGAAGAGGGCGTAGCACAACAGCAAGGCATGAAACCAGCTAAACCCCACTTTTATCTGTCACACACACCAGGCATTTTTATTTTGTACTCTTTCATTTATAGTAAGTGTACTTATTACTGGTTTTCAGTCTGTTTTCTTGCTAAGACATTATATAACAGGAATTAAGGAGTCAGAGCCCTTTGAAGCACCCTCAGCACATAAGAAGACTCACCAGGTTGTTAGACACAATGAAAGAAAAGATGCATGAAATCAAGAGCACTTGCACAATCCTCCTCCCCAGTCATCTGTTTCATCTCTGCCACCTATCTTCTAAGTTATGGTCAGCAGAGTTTAAACAGCTTCAGCCTTGTGCATCTTTGGGGCTTTTTTTAAGACATATTTTACTACCAACATGTACAAAAGCAGCCACCCAAGGCTGAACGGAGTTTTTATCCTGAACTGTTGTACTGGTCCTTTAACTTTTTATGACTCATAGTTCAAGTATTTGGGAATTCCCCTCTAAATATGAGTTTGACACACTTGCATTATGGAAAGTTATTTTATTCAAAAAGTAACAAAATGCAATATTCATGCAATACCCGTGTCTATATTTAACACCACACAATTGTTTTTTTTCTTTTTTTTTGCAATAAAGCTTCTAATTGAAGACAGATTCAAAAAAAAAATCGAGAACAAGACTGAATAGCAGAAATAGCAGCATTGAAAGAGACAATCACAGTGTTACACACCCAAGCAAGTCAGGAATATTTTTTTTTTTTTTTTTAAACTACTCAAACAATGTTAGAGCTGTTTACCTTCTGCCCAGACCCCCCTGCTGCATGTAAGAGTACACAGCTTCTCTCTTACCTGTGTGCTGAAGTCCCTTCTTGGTGGGCTGGCTACTCATCAGGGATCACCTGACTAAAGCCTGGAAAGAAATTAAAATATAATCAGCTGACCACCCTTGCTCACTGGCTTCCAGCTTAAATACTCCCCTCCACAGCACTTTGTCATGTGAGGCAGGACAGAACCAGCTGTCACTGCTTCAGAAAAAAGGGAAATGGGCCCCTCCATTTCCACCTCCTTCCTTCCTCTTCGCTCACTCTTTCCTATCTGTCCCTGCCTCCGACCTCCTCCCCTTTCTCATTCTTCCACTTTGCTCATTCACTGCCCGCCTGGCTGGGGTCTCCCAGGGGAAGCCGCATTCCACAACGCACAAGCATTTCCCCTGCATCCCCAGCTTTCTCAACAAGCTGCCTACACATTTGTACTGAAAGAGAAAAAAGAAAGAAAGAAAAAAAAAAAAGAGGGGGGAAAAAAAAAAAGGGGGAAGAAAAAAATAAATCAGAGAAAAACAGAGAAAAGGCACCACATTCCACAACCCTCAGTCAGCCCTGGCAGACTACGAGGCATTTTCAGTCACACAGCACAAAATGCATTAGTCAGAGCTGAAAGACCACACACTTTGTACCACTACCATGCTAACAGAGAATGGTCTGAAGCAGAGCTACAGGAAAAAGGAAAAGGAGGGGTTCCTATCGGTGCTTCCATTTTACGTGGGGTGGTCACCTAAATATATGGAAAATTTGCAGGAAAAGGCCCCAAGTTGACAGTCCCAGCAGAAACAATGTGGACGTGGGCAGCGGGGAAAGCTCTCCACTCACGGAGTGCGACCTTTGCCGAATGGACTCCCCCTCCAGCAGAATGTGTTATTCCAAAGACTGCAAGACATTATCTAAATCAGAACTTCTATCTCCCCAATGGTTTGTTCATAGGAAATACAAGCCTAGAAAAAGTGAAAGTAATATTGCATGATTCAGATTCCCCGAAACCACATATACTTTCAATTCAGACTTCTCTCTTCTCCACTGCTCCTTTATAGCTCTGCAGCTTTATCCATCTACGGAGTTTTGTTTCCTCTACTTACGCAGTTTCAGCCCTCCGTGTTCGTGGAGAATCTGATCAGCAAGAAACGAGAAGGGAGCTCGGCGTAAAAAAACCCCTCCGTCCTCATCCCAATGACCTAATCACTCATCTATCTGCTCACTGCTTCCGTCCCCCACACGCACTTATATCTGTTGCTTGAAGGCATTTTAGGAGTGAGGACACGGCTTGGGAGAAAACATCACTTCTAAAATCACACCAGAGAGGGAGAGCGCTGAGAGGAGCACGCGTTTGTGTCCACTGGGAACAGCCCCACGGAGCCCCCAGCCCCAAATTCCCTGCTCCGCACGGGACTGTCCCTAACGCACCCTGCCAAGGCTCAGGGGCTCAACTCAGAGTCAGGGAAGTGTAGGGAGGCGGGGGAACGATGGGGAGAACCCTCAACCGCCCGCGCTGGAATTTCTCTTCAGGAAAGTCCACGCTTTAATGAAAGACTGATACTAGATACCACAAAGAAACTTTTATTTCTGTACGCACATGACTCAGATGCGTTTTCTGTGTGGGTTATGTGGTTATGTTATGCTTCATCTTAAAAAACTCTTTCAAAGAGACCTTTAAACATTAGTTTTAAGAAAAACTCGATGTGTTTATGTACAGTGAGTGTTTTTTAACTGCCCTTTATTGCACAATGCTGTATACAGCAGAGATACTAATGCCTGTTTTCATTACAAATATAATTTGAATCTAACACTAAACACAATAATCTGTAAAAATATTTATTTTAAATTATGTCCCGAAATAGTTCCCAGAAAAGTAAACAAACTGAACCCTTCAGCAAAACAGATCCCCTCGATTACAATATTGTTATCCGTCCTCTTTTCTCATTTTCTCGATTTTGAAAATACATTTACTCACTGCGTTATTGACTTAGATGCATTAGTTTATAAAATAAGTGGTAGCTTCTGCTGTGCAGTATTTCAGCAGAGGAAGGCTGTCCAGAACTGCCTCAGAGACCGAACACTGTCGCCATTATAACAAAAGCATTAAAATGAATAATTCATGAGCAGAGGAAGTACCCTACCATTAAAAGGCACCGACTATTCCATGAATTGTCCAAAAGCTACCCCTTTTACTGCCCAGTTCCTCTTACTATTTAATTATGCTTCATTTTTCTGAAATGGCATCAAGTAGTAATCAGCAGAAACACACGGATCACTTGTAGGAGACTTTCCTGAGGAGTAAGAAATGAAAGCTAAAAAGTGAGCCAGAGAGAGAGGAGGGAAAAAAAAAAAAAGTTTTTATGTCTGATGATGGATATATTAAGGAAAGGAGACTTCAGACTTCAAGGGGCTTTTCCAAATTGTGCTTTCAAATCTTGAAAAGGAAGAACATTGACAAATATTCTTTGCAAAAATAAAGGCAATGGGTTCTTTGCCTTTGTCTGGTACCTTCCTTTTCAGGATCCCAAGGAGTCATGAAAATGCTCAGGAATTAAAAAGCCTCATTCTCAGGACTTTCAGAACTTTTCTCCTTTTTATAGGTGCACAACATAAGGTGTCAAGAAGACTAATTATTTTCTCCAGGTCACACACAAAGGCTTGGAGACTGAGGCAAGGATAGAGCTTCACCCCCTGGTTACCAGTCCTGTGCCCAACAAAAAAAGCAACTTCCTTGCTTTATGCTAACAAGCATCACAAGGTTCAAAAGTCCTGCAGGTTTTAACCTAATAAAATGAACTGTGGTGCACAGGCATTTTCTGCAGGGATAGAGGAAACATTCTGAACCATTAACCCCACATTACAGCAGAATAATTTGCAAATTTAAGTTTTGAATAACATATTTAAAGGAACTTGGCCTAGAGTAGAAAAGTGCATCTGCTCATGTTTCTTTTATCTGCTGCAGGAAACACACATACAGTGCCTGGAAGGATATTTTTTTTATAACACACACTTTTGAACTTTTCAAGGCATTCAAAATTGGTACACTAACATCGGTAAGCTACTCTGATTTAATTTGAACCAACATCCAGTTCTTAAAATTGAAGAAATTGCATTTCTAAGACTTTTTACCAATGGGACAGCATTCCATAATGTTGAGCAAAAGCCATCCTAAATATCTTTACTTACATGGGTCACTTTTTAGGTGTCCTACTCTCTTACACTATTGGGATGAACTCAAACACGATTCTTATTCCAAGGCTCTCATTGCAACAAGTTCACCAATTATGTAGTGGCAAGCCCATTAATACTGAGATACAAAAACCTGCCCCCAAGGCATTGTGGATGGAATGAAAACATCAGGTGTAACTTTGCAAGATCAGACACTGTCACTGGTCAACTTACTGATGCTCCTGGGCTTTTTAGTTTTAAACCTGTTGGCTTCTTTGCAGGCACTTTGTAAGCACTTTTTTGATTGTGACTTTCCAATTTCTAATTTTTTTCACTTTTTAAAAAAAATTTCAATAGCATCTATTTGAGAGAGACGCTCTTTTGATCTGGTATTAGATGGATGACTTTCATTCTGCCAAAAAAATCTGCCCTTCAGTCAACTCAGAGCTGCTCCCACAGCAAGTTCTTACAGGAATAAGGAAATGCTCTCTAACAGCTAGAACAATCTGTACAGTTAAACATATTTTTAGTCTTCAGTCCCCAAGGAACTGTGAGTAGAACTGAACTACAAAACTAATATAAAAAACCCCACAATTTGTTGTTAGATATAATTAATACAGCCCAGCTCACAGCAAGCAGGTTTACTGTAACTAATAGACTATTTCAGTACAAATGACCATTAATGGTTTGATAACTTGTGGCAGGAAGAAAGAGGAGGAAAAACCACAAAATACTTATGATAACTCTTCCAAAGATGGAAGAAGTTCTCTTTTTTAAAATTGCACCAAAAAAAACCCCAACCCAAACCCAGTTAAAGAAAGAAATTCTATGAACACTTCAAGTTTATCTCCTTCAAAATATTTATCTTGAGTCAACATTACAGGACAAATTCTCTGTTGACATAAACCAGCATGAGTGTGTCCACCAAACCAGCAACCTCCACCAGGGCATCCAGACTACTGAGTCACTACCTAAACACAAGTGTTCCAGAGAACAAATAGCATCAAATAAATTACTGCAGAGAAAACAATGTCAGCAGAGAAAGATCATCACTACTTCTACTTGGAGGTAGGTTAAAAAAAAAAAAAAAGAAAAGAAAAGGAAACAAAAACTTGTCATGTCTGTAATCAGAACAAAATTTACAAGTGAATGGAACTTAATCAGCATTTTGCTGCTTGGACAAGCTGGATGGGAAGGGAGAGGAGATTTTTGTAGAGTAGTAAGGATCAGACTGCTACATTGTTCAGTATGCACAACTGTCTCAAAACTACATTATGGCTGCAAGCAAGAATGAATGGAATTATATATATGAATACACATCAGGGTAATGATAAGGTGACAGTCAAGTGCAAAAGAAAAAAAGAAGAAATCAGAGGTAGAAGTAGTGTTCAGCTATCCAAGAAAAACCCATCAGATCTCAGTATGCTGAAAGTGTGGTCAGATGATGTATACAAATTTACACCTAGGAGCTTAGATATGTTTAGAGCGTTCTGATACTTGTTTTACCTCCAGTGAGTAGATTTATGTTCCACAGAGCAGTGGTGTTCTGCCACACTGGTGTTTACTTGTACCAGCAAACACCAGAGTTGTGCAGACTGTGCGAAGAACTACTCACAGACCTTTCAGAGGAACTGAACTATTACCTAAGCCTTCTAAAATAAAAAATAGTTTTTAGATATTAATATAAATTAATTTTATCAATAAAAATTACTTTTAGAAGATATTTTGAGGGCTAAATAAACAGATCCAGATGCAAGAGTAGTGAGGGAGAACAGAATGGCAATTTCCACCTTCTTTATAGTACAGAAATACCTCAGAGGAGACGTCTCAGCACAACTACAAGATCACAGAATAGTAAAGGGTGAAGAAAACCTCTAGAGGTCATCTGGTCCAACCTCCATGCTCACCTGCAGACCATTGCCCAGGACCACCTTCAGAGAGCTTTTGAGCACCTCCAAGGATGGAGACTCCACAGCCTCTCTGGGTGACTTGTGCCAGTGCTCCGTCACCCCCACAGTGAAAAAATGATTCCTAGCATTCAGATGGAGCCTCCTGTGCTTCAGTTTGGGGCCACTGTCTCTGCTCCTGTCACTGGGCACCACTGAGAAGAGCCTGGCCCTGTCCTCTGTGCAACACCCCTTCAGGCATTTGAACACATTTATGATCCCCCCCTCTGAGCTTTCTCTTCTCCAGGCAGAACAATCCCAGCTCTCTCAGCCTTTGCTCACAGGAGAGGTGCTCCAGTCCCCTCATCATCTTTGTGTCCCTTCAGCTGACTGCCTCTAGTAGCTCCATCTCTCTTTTACTGGGGAGTCCAAAGCAGGACCCAACACTCCAGATGTGGCCTCAGCAGGGCTGAGCAGAGAGCCTAAGGATCACCTGAGGATCACCTAAGGACCCCCTCCCTTCACCTGCTGAGCAGCACTCCTCCTAACACAGCCCAGGATGCAATTAGTCTTTTCAAGGCAAGGGCACATTGCTGGCTTATGTTCAACTTGATGTCCACCAGGACCCCTGGGCCTTTTCTGGAGAGCTGCTCCCCAGCTGGTCAGCCCCCAGGACGTACTGGATGGTGCATGGGGCTGCTCCTCCCCAGGGGCAGGACTTTGTGCTTGCCCATGTAGGTTCTCCAGGTGTGCAGGTCTTTCAGGAAGTTAGGAAAAGTTGCTTACTCGGACTAAGGTGCACACTACTTTCATGGATACCACTATTTCTTACTTTCAGCCACAGGCTGGACTTCATGCATGCAAGAGGTTTTGCTTTCCTTCCCTCCTTGACAAGGAATCCCTCAGCCTCACTATTCTCTTCCTCTCTCCCAAATACCAGTTATTCCTGGAGTAGAAAAGGTAAGGTTTTAGTAACAGTTCATTTCTGTAACCTTGACACTTTCTGCCTCACCCACAGTTTTCCAGCACTTTGAGAGAGTGGGCTTAGAACAGAGAACTTACAGAGGAAATACATGTAAAATACTTCCATATAATAAAGTCGTTCAGGTATTTGTAGGATGTTCTCATGGTGTTTTCCAACAGAACTGAAGCAGCAAAAGCTCTCTGAGTTTGACAAACTGGTAGAGTCCCACTGCAGTCTCTGAAATGTCAAACTGTCATAGGAAGGAGAGTAGAAGATTTTTTCTTTTGGGTCTCCTTATCAGACAATCTACTGCCAAAGGGGCTAGCCAGCTACCAAACAAGCAGCTTCTCTGACACAAATTCAGTAACCACAAATTCTGTTCAGATTTTACAGGTGCAGTTCTGTTCCTCCAGTCCAGTTTTCTGGTGCCCTGACCACCTGCAGCCAGTTCTCCAAACTCCCGAGGGCTCAGGATCTGCCCCAGACCTGCACACCCCATGCAAAGGCCTGGGACACACTGCAGCACCTCAAAGAGCACCAGACAATGATGTGTAGGCATCAAAACCCACCCTAAGCACCCCAAATTACAATGTGACTCTTTTTCATACTCATATTTGAATCATTTGGGCACGATGTGTGTCCAAGATCCTAAATCTCTTTATTCACATAAATGTATATATTGTCTGTCCCACAGCAAGAGCAACAGAATATGCTCAGCCATAAACCAGAAACTACTTATAATTCAAGAAAGACAGAGAGGCAAATCTAGGCCATCTTACCACAGCATAAAAAGGGAAACAAACTGGTTTGTTTCCAAAGTAGGAGACCAAGTGACTTTTCTTATAGCACAAAGTTCACTGAGAGCCCCTCAGACACTGGCAGCACAAAAAAAATCAGGCAAAACAGGGTCTTGCTGCACCTGTGCCTCATACTCCCAATGAAATTTTACACATTCTGTCCCACAAAAATAATTACATTGCCAGGGCTTGGATTTTCCTCACATCTTTTCCAGTGACCTTCATATTTTCAAATCCAGTTTTATTCTCTGAAACATTTACAGACCAATGATCTTTCTAATTAAGGAAAAAAAAAAAAAAGAAAAAGAAAGGTATCTTCAAATACTTCATCTTTGCTATTAATACACTTCTGAAAACAACTAAAAGCTTCTCCAGACCAACATTTCTAAGAAAAATATGAACTCAAGTCACTTGCTTCAGAAGGTACAGGGGTATTGTAGCTCTGAACTGGCTCCTCAGGGACCAGCACCAGTTTAAATATATTGACATTTATTTAGCTGCCTTGGAGAGGCCAATAAAGCCAATCAAGGAACACAGCACCAATAATTGCTCTCATTTCTACTGCAGTATTTTCAGGCATGCTGCAGTTTCAGACTTTTGGTGTTGTCACCTTCTGTGTGATACACAATATTAATTTTGGGACTGTGGTGTGAACAGACACCCTTAAAGCCTCCTTTTGGGGCTCAGTGGCTACGATGTGACATGCTGTGAATAATCTCATTGTGCTGGATGTAGGCACACAAATAGGAGGACTGTAACAGCTCTCTCATACCTGGACTGTTCCTGTACCAGTGGATGTTTGTTCCATGTATACAAAACCAGGAAGAATATTTATTGCATGTGTCTGTAGGAACACCTGCTCAGTATTTTTCAGCATACTTGTATCTTGTTATATCATCTCAAGCAATGATTACACTCAAAATGAAGAGTCCTGCAGTGATTCCCAGTAGAAAGGAAGGAGGAAGATTCCAGGGCCTCCCATCTATTGTTCTTTTCCAGTTCTATCTCACTGGGATTCAGGACATCCAAAACTTACCAGCATAAACAAGACTGATGACCAGTGGTCAGCACCCTGGTGTCTGGTTTTGTTGGCTCCCAAGCTGTCTTATAAACATTCAATGCCATAATTAATAAGCAGTGACATTCATCAACAAGAGCGGCACTTGCTTTCACTGATGATGCATCAAAAAATTAAAGCATGCTACATAACATTCATTTTGGTTGGGTTTGTTTTAATTTTAAATAGAGAAGAAATGAGAGCTGAAGTTTTCTGGTCTTTGAGAAACTGTCATTATTTCTTTACAGTTTAAAAAGTTTCAATAGCTTATTTCAAAAACTTATCCTCTATAAATGTGAGGTATTAATTAAAATTCAAATAGATTGTTCACAGTTTTTATGGCTAGAAGCCTGATTTTTTTTCTATAGCATGTCATTATTTAAATCAAGTCTTATTTAATTTGAGAACCATAGGAAAACAAAAGAAAGGAGGGGACCTTGGCAAACTGAATGAAAGTCAGATTTCGAGGAAGGGTATAGAGCAAGAACAGGACAGAGAGAAAGGAGTTTTCAAGTCCCAAGGAATGTAAAATTTGCTTATGCAAGTCCTTAAATATAATGTCCATTGCACCCAAACAGTAGGACTGAAAGCCATGATTTTGAAAGAGATTATCTCAATTACTTTCTAAATCTGTTTTTCAGGTTGTGAGCCAGATGGAGGCACATGTGGGCTTGCCAAGTGACCAGCTTTTTAGAACTGTTCTTAACTACTTATCTTAGGAAAACTTTATTGCTGAATTAGTATTCCCAGTTACTTAATGCTTTTATGGAATCATTAAGGAGGTAAAAAGGCACACAGGCCTGTAAAGCATTAGTGCTTCTAAAAATGTAAAAGGTATCTTAGATAGTGTGAAGCTGAGCACTCGAAAGGCAGATGGGGCCAGACAGAAGGACCCTTGTGCAACAGTGAATCCATCTTCCTTTACGTGTGCACACACCATGATAACAGTCCTCAGTTATTATTCAAAACCTGGGGGGTTTTTCTTTTTTTCTTTTTTTTTTTTCTTGAACAGGTCCATCCCATTCAGTGCACAAGATCATTGGCTGTTTGCTCAATGAGCAAAGGGATGTTCCAGTTTACTCTGCCATTCACCAGATGGCCACAGACTTTCCTGCCATGTCCTATTTAACTCCAGCTTTGAGACTGCAAATTTCTTCAGGGGCTTATCACCACCGTATGGATACCGGGAAAATGACTTCCATAATATTTACAAGCACCACCTCCCTATGAAAAAAGAGAGAACAACTATTTCAGTTTCACACCTGGGGAACTGAGGTGTAAAGACAGTAAGTCTTGGACGATTCTGGTCATCCAATTTAAGCCGTAGCAAAGAAAATGAGAAATGATGCCAGGTGACCACAACAGGCTGAGCTGTGCTACAATGGTTCAGCTGCTTCCAAACCACCCCAGCCATGACCACAGCAAGACCCTCCCATAGATCTTGGCTGGGGGCAACCACCTCTGAGTAAGGTGTCTCCAACCAGGAGTCAGAGACCTTCAAAATGTAGCTGTCACTGAACTCACCAAAGGAGAAGCAGCTGCTCAGGAATGCCACCAACATGGCAGTCGGATGCTCTGAAAATGGGATAAAGGAGTAGGGAAAACAGCTTTCCAGCCGTGGTGAGGGACTCAGCTGTCTCACAGACCTGCGGGAGAAAGGCAGGAGGAGGCAGCCCTCAGCTGTCCTTCCCTTAAGTTGTTCTTTCTTGGCAAACTTCTTTCCTTCACAACACATCTTTCAGAATCTATAGCTGTCAAATTTGGTGCATCCCCATGCAAATTCACCTGAGCTAGTGAGTGCAAGAAGGAAGTCCTGTGGAATAAATATCATGGGAAGATGTAATTAGATCCACTAACATGGCTATGTAATCAGAGCTACAGTGAGCTATGAGAGCATAGACAAAATTAATTCCAACTCTGGATAATCTTTAGCACCTTTCTTATTATTTTACTACCTTATTATGCAATGTGTTTTTATTCAGTATATTTTTTAAAACCCTAGGGAAAAAATACAGAACAAATACTCAGGGAAATGGCCCAGTGTGGAACAGCTGAATCCACACTACATTTGTCTCTGTCATTTGTACTAATGGGGGGAATAATTACAGCAGTGAGGTGCTCTCATCCATGTAAGCCATTGTTTTGGCAGTGGGTCAGCTACACAAGACATCTAGGAAAAGACAGGAGGCTCTGCTCAGGAATATTTGGATCTTTACTGCAGGGAGTGGTGCACCTGAGTTGCACGCAACTTTTAACCCATTTCCTCAGCCTTGACATTTTCTGCTTATATGCTCTTGATTTGTTTCCTTACAGGACTTGTTCTTCATCCACTCAAACTTCCAAGCACTGGCACTCATCACTATCCTGCTCTCCCACTGCCCCCTGCTCCTCATTTTGTTCCAGTCTCTAGTTCTCCTTTCTCCCTTAAGACTTCTTTCTTAAATTCCCTGTTTTCCTGATGAAATGGCCTTTCCTCATCTCCCCAGTTGACCTCATTTCCCTTGCTTATCCCCCATCTCAGATATTTGTTCTGGACTTCCCAGGCCCCTTGTCTCAGTGTTTCTATACAGAAGAAGTCCAGCCCTGATATAATCAGTCCCCATCAGGACCACTCCTTCCCCACTCAGCACTCCACAGTCCATCTTACGTGTCCACTGCAGAAAAGTCAGGATTTTCCTGGAAAAGCTACAAGATTAACTTGAAGAGGGTCTTTGATCTCAGTTTTAATAGCCAGGGTCTGTACTGCTACGTACAGCAGGTTATTTCCATGTTTAATTATACTTATCAAGAGCAAAGTAAAAGGATGTTGCCTCACCTCCAAGTCTCAAATCCCTACCTCACAGTACAGGCAAAACGGCACTAAAACTACAGATAATGGTCACAAACGGCTGAACATTTTTCAACTGACAATTTAATTCCTCCTCCTCAACTTCAACAAATTGTGCCCAAGGCAGAGATGTGATGAACAATTGATATGGTGTGGTGGAGTCATGCTCTGAAGGAGAGTAGGCTCTTGTGCACAGAGAAATTGTCCATTTATTCTCTTCCCATCCTTTAGTCCCCAGCACAATCAATTCTCCTCCATGTCCCTGGACAAGGAATTCAGCTGACACATTAGCCAGGGTCGGGTGCAGACCTTCAGCACAGTTACACAGCTCAGGAGCTGCATCTGGTTCCATCAACCACACCCCAGTGAACTGCAGTGGTGGCCTCAAAGAGCAGCTGAACAAGGCAGCATTCCAAGGCATGGATGTCAGAGTGAAGGATAAACACAGCACAGTAGCCACAGGAAACAAAAATGTCCACTTCTTACATATTCCCTTTTCCTGGTCCCAGAGCACAGATCTGCCCTGTCCCTCCCACCAGTCTGCTCACAAAGTCACTGGTGAGTGACCTCTCCCTCTCCTTAACTCATGAGCCTTTCATTATAACTTCTCTCCCCTGTCCAGCTGAGGAGAAGAGTGAGAGAGTGGCTTTGGTGGCCACCTGGAACCCAGCCCAGGTCTACCCACCCCAGTCTGCACCCAGCAGAGCACTTGGGAGCAGGGTGAGGTGGGCATGGCCCAGCCCACACCATCAGACACAACTCTGAGCTGCGCAGTGGTCCTCTACTTCCCGATTTTCAGGATCAAACCCACAGAGGTGATTACAATTAAATCCTGCAGGACATCTACAAGTGAAACTGGATGTTCCCCAGATGAATTTTACAGTTCAGATTTACAGCACCACTTAAAGCAGGCTTTTATTATTTTAATTTTTGTTATATTTTGTAGTCACTTTACATTACACATATCTTTTGCAAAACGCAGTTCTTTTACTATTTTCAATGTTCTGAAAGCCTGTCTTAAAAGTTTATAGGAACCAAATTATTTGTGTATAATTACACTTTTATTATTTTTAAAAGAACTCTTAATCTCCTTGACAAAAAAAAAAAAATCTTTTTTGTTTTAAAAAACAAAGAGACGGAGCCAAAATATGCAAGGTATTGTGCTGGCATTCCACTTTTAAAAAATAAAAGCTAAGGATACTTTTCTAACAAAGCTTTCACAAATTATTCCTACTTTAATTAAATCCCTCTTTGCTGGAAACTAACAAAATGCCATTAAGATCAGAAGACAGTTATTATCTTTCAGTCTTTTTCCTTTTGTATAATATATTATTACCTAAGTTTCAGTGATTCTTGCTGCGTTATCCACCTCTCCTTTAAAGAAAATACTCTGTAACCATAGCAATACTTTCCCACCCTGGTATTATTTCCCGCTGGTTTGTTCTAGGCTTTTGCACATAGCAACGACAGCAATCCTTGGTCCAAGCTGTCAGCTTCTTCTTGGTAACTCTTAGCAAAACTGGTGGATCTGTAAACTACCAAATATGCAGCTTTACGTTTTCAAAACAAGAAATAATGTTCTGAATAAACTGAGTATTTAAAATTGTAACTCTACTTCGTATGGTATTTCCAGTGCCACAAATGTGAGATTTTGATATTCTGGATGCTGTCTTCTAGTTTTATCATTTTCTGCAGAGCAATGCATCAATCCCTCCTCAGGCAAAAAGCAACAGGCAGCGCTGTGACATCTCGCTGTTACTCACCGTACTCGCAATAAAACTTTAGGTACCTGCTTCAAACCTGCCCCATTTTTCACTGAAGTCCCTCAGGGGAACACCAGATGTACCATCTACACCCCACCAGCTGGGCTTCAGGCTCACCAAGGCAGCACCAGTTCTGCGAGGCCTGGGACATAAATGCTTTGAATCTGCCATCTAAGCACTCAGAAGCCACGGTACAGAGGGCGGATCTCAGCCACGCTCATAAACGTTCAACACTACGCAAGCAAACCATGCCAGCGTGACTTACAGACATAGGTGTTTGCAGAAGAAGGTGCATCAGAAGCACAGCAAGCCCAAGCCTCAAACAACCCCAAATTCCTTGTATTATTTCACTACTCATCGCGCCATGCCATCAAGGTTCTCAAGTCTGAGCAGACTATCAATGCTCTTCTTGCTCTCCACTTCACTGTGGATTTTAACTGAAGAGAAATAATTTTTTTCCTCTACAGAAGTCAAAGCACACAAGAGAAAAAAATTGCTAAAAAAAAACCCTCCTAAAACTAAGCTTGATTTTTTTCAACACCTTTTTAATAGTATTTTAAGTTGCTGCCTAATAAAGACAACAAAAGCACTAGTAAATGTTGAGGTTTAGCTGAATTTTGCTACTAGTAGAGTTAGTTTTCATAAGCTGCAGAGTAAGGTACAGTCAACGAATGATGGTGTAGCAGCACCAAGTATGTTTGGGAACAACAGTGATTTAAAACATTGGTGTTTTACTGTGCATCCTCTCATCCCACTGGAGTCAACAGGGCTTTTGCTGTTAACTTCTGTGTCAAAACCTTACCCCCACTCATCATTTGTTCCTATGAATCACCCAGGGATATTCCCCTCAGATGTTCTCTGGACGGGGAGTTCCAGAAGTGGAACTAGATATGCAAGACTTCACTTACAAATCACCTACTGAGAGAGGTGATTTTCCTCCATTGAAGAAAAAAAACCCATTCGTCTCAGTCACAACGATAGAAACAACCAGAGGAAGCTGAACAGGTATCAAATATACAAGTGTATATATATATATATGCACATACCCCCACACATATTTATTTTTATATATGTACAGCCCATATTTTTTATATATATACTCACTCCTCCCATATTTTTATGTATGTATACACACATACATAAAACAGAAGGGAAATATATCAAACAAAAATTCAAATAACCTATACTTTTGAGAGCTGACAAAAAGCAGAAATAATACAAGAAAAGTTACGCACTAAGCCAGTATCAGCTACCTAGATCGGTCTGGGGCTTTTTTAGAGTCTAAAATGTTACAAAAGAAAAAAATGATGAAAAATAAATTTAATAGAACAATTACTCCAGGAGGGAGAGAAAGGACTAGAGATTTAAACCCTACTGTTTTAAATGTTGTTGGGTTAAAGCATAGTCTTATTTATATTCTAATTTATGGATGCATCAGATACCCATACACACAAAATTCCTCTACAACCGTGACCCAGCTGGGGTTACACACCAGAGAAATATACACTACCCAGATGGGCCAACATAGGAGTATAGGAACACATTCCTGATGAAAAAAAATTATATCTTTACACCATTGTTGCCTGTGGTTTTTTGTTTGTTTTTTTTGTCTTTTTGTAAAATGGAGTTAGATCTTCATGCATGCAGAAGGAGAATGAGAGCCCAGATTTGGAAATAGAAAGGAAGCAAAGGTATATCATAACTTTTCCAGTAAGATCTAAAGAAAAGGACAAAAGAAAGTTTATATTTTGTTATTCTGGTACTGTGCCTAGCAGAGACACATTTATGAGTAATCTTCATAAAATTTACTGAGATTTTCTTTTTAAAGAAAAAGATGGAAATTTGAAATTAAAGGTTCCTATGATTTAGCTATGTTCACTGAAAGATTAGTATAAATACAGAAAATAAAGTCATTTTGTCACCAGAGCACTTCAAAATTAAGACTTAAAACTAGCAAATTGCCCTATCACTGTACAGTAAAACACTACTTTGTATTTTATCAGCTGTTATGCTCAATTTGTAGGATAATTTCCAGACAGAATCTTTCAATTGATGATCACACATAAGAAAAGGAGACATTTTCTTTTTCCATAAATAAAGGCGGTAACAGTTTTATTAAATTCTAATTCAAATAATGTTATTCTAACATGTTGATCAAATGCATCATGAAAACCAAACATTACTTGCTTCGTTTAGTTTTATGAGGGTACAATGGGAAATGCCATTCTCTCCAATCACAGGTTTTCTGAATATATCCACTTCACTGGTCTCTTAACAACAAACGCAATTACATTTTACTGTAAAATAATCAAATATTCTCTTGCACGTAAAAGCTATTTTGTTTTGGATGTACACACTCTGGTTAAATTTTCTCTTATCTTAAAGATGCTATTTTCTAGAAGGAACTGTCCTCATTTAGAAAACTGTGGCATTTTCTGACTCTTGATTTGATTTACAGAGACACCTAAAGGAAATGGAATCACTGAGATCAATTTTAAATTTGAAATTATAACTCAATCCACAAAGCTAAAGAAAATGTACTTTAAAAAAAAATCTATTATTATTTCCTATAAACTAATGAAGGATTTACAACATTTTAAATAAGATTTTGCCAAGGTGCTCTTGACCCCAGTCACAGGAAATAACTTTGAAAGCTTTTTCAGGAATTAAATACAAAATGAAGTCAGTATTTTTTCAATGAAATTTCAGGTTAAAACAATGTCTTTTAATTTAATTTCTGTTTAAAATGGTTCAGGTTGACATGACTTTAACAAGTCTTCAAAAATTTGCTTAATATTTTAGGTACATCTTGTGCCTCTTACATAGATAGGTCCTTGATTGCACTCCTTATTCCTTGCAAGAAGTTTACTTTTCTTGTTCTTATTTCATGTGTTTTGGAGACTTTTAATATTTATCCCTTCTTTTAAGAGGGTAACTGTCCAAAGGTCTGTCTTCTGGAAGCTGTGAAAGTCTTACCCTTAATGTTTTTGTGGTAAAGTTTGGTTTCGTGTTTGGGGTTTTTTTAACTAGCAAATAGTGTCTTTCTTCTAGTTGTAAAGGCTTAATTACAGTGACCTTCCAGACACAATTTACATATTTCCCCGTAAATTAAAAATGAGCATTGTATTAATGCTGGTCTACTTAAAGAATATTTGGTTTTTTCCCTTCCAGTTTTCTGAAGTCTCTGAACCCTCTTTCAGAAAACCTCCTGTAACTGGATCTCATACAGGGACATCAAATGATCCAATATCCACTGGAAAAGTAAAGAAGTGTTAAAGGAATCAAAGCAAGAGTGAGGTCTGTCACAGACAGCAGGTATTTTGGGAAGTTAAAGAATATCCTTTGCTCATAAATCCATCACTTCAAAAAAAAAAATTCATTTTTATCCCATTGTTACTGGAAAGGTGTGATCCAAACCCACAAATAAACCAGTTTTAAATTGCAACCCTGAATCTGAGCAGCAGGAAGAACACAGCCCTGTTTGGGACATACACATTAACCACTGTGGATACAGTGCTCCTATTAGAATATATTATCACACAGTATCCAAGTTTATCAATGCTGGCCTCAATTCAAATATGCCGTTAGATGCCTTACTAAGTGCTTCACTAAACTGAGCCTTTAATGCTATTTAAAACTAACTTAATATAGAAAAGGGCTATAGAATAACTGACACATCTATTGCCTATTTTGTTCCAATCACTTCTGTTTAAGTGCACTGCACTCTGGGGAACATAAAAACTTGGCGGGGGGGAGGAGGGGAACCTCAGCAAGTTATGTTTGACCTGGAATTGAAAATTCAAACACCAGACCATTCCAGACCTCAGGCTGTCTTATTCTTCCAGTCTCACGTAATCTATTCAATAGTTAAGCCTCACTCCCTATTACTCCTTAATAGTGGTTGTGCCTTTTATTGAATTCCTCAGAGCAAATCATCTAAAACTGGCTTTGAATGACCATGTGGCTCCTGGAGTTGATTTGGAAATCCAGAAAACAAGACACGTACCAGCATTTGAGCAGCTGGCCACAAAATGACAGCCTCAGGCAGGAACTCTCTGGTACAGGCAGCAATGCCAGAAACCAGCTTCCTCTCACACCACCTGATGCCTCAACCAGGAGACCCTTTTCTGTCCTTGGCCAGTGCCTTGTCAGTCACACTTTCCCACTCTTGTGACAAGGAGAGATTTAGAGATGAGATGTTCTCGGAGCACGGCACGTGCACCATTAGTGGGATGTCGGCTACTTCAAAACAATAAATGAAGGCTGCCTGCAGAGCCCAGCACCTCCTCTGGACAAGGGTTCAAAGCAGGGAACCTCCTCCATGTAGGGACTTTCAGCAAGTCCCAGAGGCTGCTGCTGCCATGAGTAAGAGGGGAGTTGCACACAGAGGCAGGTGGCAGGAACCCCTGGGAAGAGAAGATTGCCAAGGGCAAATGTCTGTTACAGCTTTGTGCAAAAAAAAACCATCTCAGGACTATCTGTGAACATCTCATTAACTGCCTATCCCTGATTCATCCCATAGACACCATCATTTCATCACAGGTGTGTTCCTCCCAGGAAAAAAAAACCAACCCCAAGAAACCAGAAAAACCTCCAATATTTACCATATACTTAGATTTTGCTACAGGACACACATCCACGTAAACAGAATTAAAGTGCAACCTTGATTTCAGCATTTCCCAGGTTTGACTTCGTCACCTTAGCATGTCTTTAAAAGTGCATTGTTTGCATGCAAAGTGTCCTCAAATTTAGGGGACAGGAAAAAGCAATCAAACCAGGCAAATTAATTTTTTTTTCTTTTGTGTCACCCTATTGACAATTGCACACCTGAGAGACAGGGTGAGAGCATTAACACTCAGTGCTGTTGCTTGAGTCAATCAAGAAGCCAAAACCAGGGTCTATCATACTTTGCAGCGCCCCAGGCGAGGAGAGAAAGCAGAACCCAGAAATCCTGTGTTTCAGGCAGTGTTCTGGGAAGCAGCAGCATCCAAGCTCCCCATGGTTGTCCCTCAGCCATTGCCATCTTGCCCTCATTACCAGTCTGACTTAATGCTTCCCTTTCCTGTGTTCACAGCAAGCCTGGCCCTGTTTCTTGCCTGTTGTGCTGCTTCTGTTGACACACGAATCAGAACTGCTTCCCACCTCCATTCACCATCTTCCTCTGCTGCCTGGAGCTTTGGAGATTTGGTCTGCCTTATCCATCTGTCCCGTCCTCCAACTGAATCAAATTAATGGGACATGAGGCTGCATTTGACACAAGATGTGCTAATACACAGAAGTATCCAAAATACACTGGTATACCCAGTACTTCTTCAACCTCATGTTTTTCTACCTTTAAAGAGGCTTAGCTGCGTTTATTTTTACCCTATTTTCTGCCCCTCTCTGTCAATCAGAAGACATTTTCACAATCCATATTCCCCCAATATACAGCCTGGGGTTTGTTTTGAGGCAGAACAAAAGAAATAGCTTCTTCCAAGTGGTACACAGTGCAGTTCTGGAGTCAAGGCAATTAGGCCTAAAACTGACAAAAGAAAATGACTTCACATCCCAACTGAAGAGAGCAAATGGAACAAAATGTAATGGAGAATGACACAGCTGAAAACAAAACAAAGACGTGCCATATTTCATAACAATGCAGATGTTAAGATATTGAAAATATTTTTAGCATGTACCAGGGAACACAAAAAAGAAAAAACCCATTGGGAATAAGAGTCCAGATCTACATTGTTCCCCTGTTTTCATGACGTTTACAATAGTATGATTCCCTCCCACCCGCCATGAATTTAAACAGCTCCAAAACAAGCTCTTCATTTTGCCAAAAAAACATCAACATGTTAACTAATTTTAAATGTATTCTAGTGAATTTTACCTGAAGCAACACATTCAACTCTCTGCAGCTGTTTTTCTGCTTTCAGAAGCCTAAATTGTCTGTACATGGACCTCATCTTAGTCACAACCATGCTGGACCTTTCACACCCCCACCCCACTTTTAGTTTTGAGTTCTAGCATGCTGTACACTTAAGTTCCAGAACCTCAAAGTAACATAACTCAAAGGGTATATCTTTCATTTCAAAGTCAATCTAACACCGCAGGAGTTGATCATGTACACTCGCTCCATTGTGTGTTATCATCCTTTTCCACTGCCCTCTGCTCTAGAAATTCAATCTTTCTTCAGCTGGGTAACCTACACATCCTTCAGCTGCTGAGAAAGGTAATTTCTCCTTTTCTTTTGCCCATGACCTGCCCTTCTGCAGACACACAGACAAACCCTACACTAAGAGGAAGAGCCAGCACAGCACAACAGAACTGCTGTGGTCCCCTGCCACAGCAGGTTAGCTTGTGCCCTGCTTAGTGTCCTCTGGGCTGTGTCACCTGAACATCCCTACATGATGGAGCTCTGCTGGGCATTTGTCTTTGTCCCTCCCCAGCTCCCAGTGACAAGACCAGTTTCTTGCTTTGCAACTCTGCTGCCTTTCTCCAAAGGGTGAAAACAAAGCACAAATGCAGCCTGTGGGGGTTCTGAATTCCCCCACCCATCCAAAAAATGGTTTGCTGGGGTAGGCAACTGAATATCACAGGGGGACAGACAAGGGAGTCAGAGTTTTCTCACTATAACTCAATTCTCCAGTTTCCAAGAACCAGCGCTCATGGCCACCTCACAAACTGGACCAGCTGCGGAGCAAAAACTCCAGCCTCTCAAAGCTTCACACTAGAAGAGATGCCAAACACCACGAGGTTATACCTCCTTTCTCAGCCTGAGGTACATCCATGAGATGTACAACACCCCTCAGTTGCACATGAGGGCTCTGCACACAGCAGCACAAATTCCCATGAGCAGAACACAGCCTGCGCAAATCCTGGATGCCTCCTCAAAGCTTTTGACTTTCTGAACATTACACAACACAGTCTGAATCCCCATCTGCCCTCTGGGATGGGAAGTCAATGGCCAGGAATGGGTAATTACTGCCTGGATAATTCATTCCACTCATAAGCGGCCTCAGTTATCCCCCAGCAGCAACTCATGCTTAGATATGGAAGGGACCCACACAAACTGAATTATGCTGGTGGTGACAACCCATGTGCAAGCCATAGTGTTTCCAGAGGAGAAATAAAGAGAGTGGCAACAGAGGGGAAACAAGGAAAGGAAAACAAGCAGCAGTCAACAGGGTGATACCTCCAAGACCAGGGTCTGCACTGAAGAAGCCTTTGGATAGACCACGTAAGGATTTCAGCAGCTGAGCAGCCCAAGTCTAGTTTGTATTGGAGAGGAATAGAGAATGGTTTTTTTATGAAAAAGGTCTTCAGGCTGAAGCTCTACAGTGCTTCTTCTGGTAGCACACCTTGTTACAGGGAACCACCACACACCAGGAATTCTCAGTGGCTGCCAAAGCTGATCATTACTGAAACACATAAATGGACAAAAAAGGGCTCGTGTGAAGGCAGCCGAACAGCTCTGTGATGATCTTTACTCATCGGTTGCCCAAAACAGATCAATAGTTCCAACTTTATTCATGCAAAAGCCAACATTTCACTTCACATTGTCAGGAAAGAACTGCTGCTTGCTTCTCCTCCTGAATTTCTCCAGCAGCTCTGCTACGACTTCGAGGACATTGCACAGTGAAGAGTCCCCAGCACCTATTTATTTACCTGCCATTGCCACCATCCATGACACTGAGTCAGAGGGGCACACTAGCCTGTTTATACAAGAGGAACAGCTTCGGAAAGCCTGGTTTAGTCTGCCTGTCTTTAGCTACAAACTACCAGACATAGGTTTCAGAAAGATCTGCCAAGAAATTAAAATCTAACTTGTCAGAAGGGCAGAAACAGACTGTAGAAGGGCAAGCTGGGAACGGGGGAGTTCCCAAGAGGTCTTAGAGCCTATTGAAAAAAAAAAGTAAAATTTTTCTAGTT
This sequence comes from Struthidea cinerea, assembly GCA_013397865.1. NCBI lineage: Eukaryota > Metazoa > Chordata > Aves > Passeriformes > Corcoracidae > Struthidea > Struthidea cinerea. Next base: position 393,866 of record VZTI01002735.1, read on the forward strand.
TTTTCCCTACATAAGAGGAAAGTACAGTTTGACTTAATTGCAAAGCATAATGATAAGCCAGCATATATGTACATGACTCATTGTCAAATAATTACAAAATGCAAGGAGATAGAGAAAACACAGTGTAGGACTGTTTTCTTAAGACTCACACAGTAGAATCAGGTCTAGAGGAGTGTTACAAGACTCAGACACTCTATATAAGCAGATTTATCTCCAGTCAGGCCTGGTATTTCCCCAAAATCCCATCTGCAGACACAAACTACACACAGCGAAGGCAAACTGCAATGCAAATGCAAGTCCATACTCCTCTGAGAACACACAAAGTTGGTGCATGGCTGAAACCTGGGACCACAACCCTGACTGACACCGCTCTCGTGGAGGTGTAGGATCACTGAATAAATCATTAAACGTGTGCCTGGCAGGCAGTGCTATGGAAAAGAAGGATTAGGGCACTCCCCAGACACCCAACAGATATAAGCTCACCAATCTTGCTCTTTCTCTGCGTGGCAAGATCACTACTAGAATACACAGACATTGGAACTGCACGCACAAGGTGCTAAATAAAAGTGGAGAAGAAATAGAAGAAGCCTCAGGTGATTTAAGGGATAAAACCAAAGCGTCTTCAAGTGAGACTTAAGGATTTAAGTCTGTATAAATTATCAGCAAGGATAATTTGTTTGAACAGAGTACCAGGCTAAGTGATGGATTCTCTGTCATCCCCTTAAGTTTTTGCAAGATACTGAACACAGCAGAATCATTGCAGAGCATATTTCTGCGTCCTTTGGTGTGCAGGATGTTTTAAAAGACAGCATGAGAATCCTTCTGGCCTTGAAAACAAAATTCTGAGGGCTGTGCTAAAGCTGAAGACTGAAATCTAAAGAAAATATTTAACGCTTTAAACAAATAATGTGTTTCTTATTTAAATAAAGCCACTTTCAGACACTAAGCATTAGGAGTGGGGAAAGCACAAGCATTTACAAATGCCAAGTTAGCTTGACAGAAATTTTAAGAAATAATTTGATTTCTATGAAATATTTTCTGCTCATTCTCTAATTGGGGAAAATTTATGTGAATGTCAGTCTCGCCTCCTACCAATTATGACCAAAATATTGCCTTTTACTTCCCATCAGTGACACACCAAGTACTGGCATTTTTATTTCAAAATTTGTATGTGAGGACAAAGTTAACATATCAGTAAAAGGTTGTGGTTAGTTAGGTAAACTCCCCGTGGTAAATTTAGTTATTTCCTGATGTCACAACTTAGTAAGACAGGAAAGTCTTCTGCCAGTCGCTACCTTCTCGACACATGGCAACTCATTTCAAACCAAGAGGGGACACAAAAACCTCCCCTCCTGCAATAAAGTAATTAATCATTGTCTGCTAACTTTCTTTCCTGCTTTTGTGTCACTTTTTAAAGGAATTCCCCACATTCTTCTTCCAAACACAGATTTTAGGTATAGCATTAAGCAAGTTATTATTAACCTCAAATAAACAATTTAATTCTTTGCCTCACAAGGCCATGGTTCTTTGCACATCTTCACATCCTTCTGTCCCCCTCAATATGATGGGAAAGAGAAAATAATGAATTAAGAGAAAGCAGAAGAATACACAGCAAAGGCTTCATCTGTTGTCTAGTGTCCTTCTGATTCTACAAAAAGCTACCTGAGAGCAGAGATGCCATTTACTTCTAGAGGTCCCAAAATCCATGCATTGTGAAGCATCATGGATATCCTCAGTAGCAAACATTTACATTTGATTTAATACAGTCTGGAACCACTCAAAGGGACGAGGAGTAAGGCCTCCAAGGTCTCAAAGGCAGCTTTGTCTCCACAGAAGATTCACTTTTTTCCAGAATAAGAACAGAGATGGGGACATTGTACAAGAACTAAAATTCTTGAGTTGCAATTAATTCATCAGTGACAACTTCGTAAGAGCACCACATAATATTTTAACCATGTACCAGCTTCAAAAATCTCTTCAACGCAGGCAAGATAAAAAGCACAGCTTTCTACATGGCAGAACAGGGCAGGTTTTACAGAACTATGATGAAAATTAATAACAATATTATGAAGCAAATTATACCAGCCAGCCTCCAATTATCTGCAGCCCAACTATATGAGTGGCACCCTGAGAAAATTCCAGCTAAGCTGTTTGGATTCTGCACTTTCCAACAGCCACTAGAAGTGGCAACACGACTCAAGCACTGGAACACTTGTAGGGTACATTTTGTACCCTACAAGTGTACACACTTTGAGCCAACCCAGAATCTGTTAAACCTAACAAAAAGGTGTCACTCTCAATCATTCAACTTATTTTTCCTTTCCAGACACACCGAGCCACCATGGGCAGGGAGATCCAGCCCTTCACCAGTGGCCATCAAATGTAGCCTTGGTGCAGCTGGAGGAGTCAGTGGCTTCCCCTGGAGGACAACTCAGAAAAAAAGCCCAACTTGCAAACTCAGAATTGCCCTGGAAACCCCAATCATTTTCCATTAGCCAGGGAGGAAACACGGTCAGTGTTCCCTCTAAAGACAGCCTTTGTGAATGCCCCACCAAACTCAAAGCTAATGCCCTTCAACTAATAGTCCAGCAGAAAATAATGCTGCCTAAAAGAGGGGCAGAGGGAGGGGAAGTCTTGCCAGACAAAGCAGAAGCCTAAAACAGATTTATCAGTGTGGGAGGAAGAGGGTGATAATGAAGAACATTTCAGTAAGACCAGCTTGAGAGAGATTAATGTTCAGTGTAAAAAAAAAAAAAAAAATTAAAAAAAAATCATCACAGTGGAATGACTGCCTTGGGAGAGACAAATGTGCTAGATCCTCAAGGTGCCATGCAGGCCACGTGTCTTTATCAGCAGAGCTGGTGGAAAACCCAAGTGACTAAATGGTAACTGCAATCAGCTTGTAAAATAAGAGAAGCTCCTTCTCAGACTAAAACAGCATGGAGATGGCAAAGGTAAAAGAACATTTGAGACAACTGGAGCAGGCAACAAAACCATCTATGAACTTTAACAAGAAGACAGAAGTATTTCTTTCCCCACATAACAAAGAAAAGACGCAGCTGCCGCTCAAGGAAAGTCCTGTGCTATTTCAGAAACACTGGGTCTGAGAGATGAAACTTTTTATCAGTTCTGATATGCTTCTGCATAAAACACCAAATTTTAAGGTTGAAGATCCACAACATTTTCAGAATAAAATATTCCCCAGTTCAAATGCAGACAATTAGATGAACATACTTCAACAGCATGACCACTGAAGAATAATAGGAAAATAACTTTTAGCAAGCAGATAGCAGCCAAAATCCTAATGTAAAAGTAGAATCAGGTAACAAGACATTTGACAAAATGATTTTTAAATGGACCTTTTAAATAACACCTGTTTAGTTATTCAGCCATTTTGTCTTTTGCCTGGCCTTGTTGTTTGTTTCTTTATTCCCTAAACCTTTTGATAAATTTTTGTCATAACCTCTGACTGCATTAAACGTAAAGAACCTGGTGGACATGAAATCTAGGCACACATTCCTTTTTTCCACTGAACAATTTCAACTCTTACTGCTAACTACAAAATTCTCGCCTGAGTGCCACCACTCACCAAGTTACTCAATGTCTGTGCTTTTTAGAACAGCTACCTGTATTTCTAAAACTTCATCTTTTACACTATACTACTCCCCAAAAGCCTCGCAGCTAAGTTTGATTTAATTCTAGCTACCTAGCAATTTTCCATCTTCCCAGCTTTATATCATGGATAGGTTTGATCAGCTCCTCACTATGTTCCAAGACACTAACTAATGAGAAATAAAACACAAGGAAGTTTTTTTGGGACAAAACTTTCTTCTAACTTGAATCACTAAAACGAAATAAAACTTGAAGTGATTGCTGAACCAGCCATAAATCAGTAATTTATTTAAGTAAGTAATCCACCTGGCTTCAAATTCTTATGAGCTTTCTAAATTTTGCTGAATGAACAGAGCTACAGCAGACTTCTTGGAAGGACTGCTACTTTCTGAAGGTTTCAAAAGCCATGACAAGCACTACTTCCACTCTCCTCCATTCCCCAGTCTCAGAAATACAAAGCAATTCTATTCTAGGTTGAGATTTTCTAGGTCTGTCTATGGAGGAAATGGGGCAGGGAGGGATTTGTTTTTTTTCCACAGACTTCATGAAATAAATGATTCACAAGATATTTTTGAAAGAAATTCATAGAATCATAGAATTGTTTAGGCTGGAAAAGCCTTTAAGGTCATCAAGCACAACCATTAACCCAGCACTGCCAATCCACCACTCAAATATGTCCCCCATGTCTACACATCTTTCAAATATCTCCAGGGTCAGTGACTCCACCACTTCCCTGGGCAGCCTGTTCCAATGTCTGACCACCCTTTCCATTGCATTTTTTCCTAATATCCAATCTGAACCTCCCCTGGCGCAACCTGAGGCCATTTCCTCTTGCTGTGTCACTTGTTACCTGGGAGAAGAGTCCAACCCCCACCTGGCTACAGCCTCCTTTCAGGGAGTTGTAGAGAGCATTAAGGTCCCCCTGACCCTCCTTTTCTTTGGGAGTTAAAAGTTAAGAAACATAGAGCTGATGAAGAATGAGGAAACATTGCCCCAGAGCAGCTGCTGTGTCCGGAGGCTGCAGCTCCCTGAAATTCCACAAACCATCCAAGAGAACCCCTCCCTACTCAAAAGCATCCTCACCACAGTCAACAAAATCTTACACCTTTACAGATTCCGAATTTAAAAGGCAAATGCCCACAGGGGAAAGCATTTGAGAAAACAGAGTTTAAGAAGTTGTCAGTACTTGGCTGGTCTCTGTAAAAGATCATATGAATGTTTACCTGGTGAGGTAAAATAAATTAAATTGAATAACCCTCTCAAGGCATTTGCCACCAGCAAGCTGACACAGCACACCACTACTTAGAGCAGCCCAAAACAAAAACATCTTTAAACTTCATAAAATAACCCAGTCTGGGTCAGTGGAAATAGCACTGTTATGTCTGTGTGTTTGATATGCTGTTAAATATTCATTCCAATTAGAAATTATTTGTGCATGGGGTAAAGCAACCAGGGAGATTATGTTTACATGTGTCAGGAAGCACCAAATTTTAAAAACTCCACCCATAAATTTTGTCATTGGGTGATGGTTTGATGATTAAAGGTAAAACCATGCCATGAAGCAAAGAAAAAAACAAACACAAAACCAGAAAAGAAGGCGTATCTAAAAGTTGAAAAAGCAAATTGGCAACAGTTTCAGTCTCCGAAATTAGAGGACCTGGAATTTCTGTGCATCCTCAGGAGCCAGCAGGACGCGAGGCTGCAGGAGGTGATGTCAGAAGTGCGTCTGTGCCTCGCCACTGGGCTCAAGAGAGACCTGATAAGCAATTTTCTGGTTTGCTTTGGGCCCTGGCTTCCATTTTATCAAAGGTTTCATAAGAGTTTACAACTTTCTTTGTGAGCAACACAGACTTCATACATTCAAAATCTGAATCAAAGGCAGCATGTGACTTTCATTTTGACTTTGGAATTATTATTATTTTCATTATAGAGTGCACAACCACCTCAATTATCAGGAACACTAAGAACCATCCAGATAAAAACTAACATGTACAACCAACTGTTTGTAGGGCATTAGAGAATAATTACAGTGCCTGAAATCCTCCCCCCCAAAAAAAGATAAATACAACAAGTGTAGTTGATAACAAAAAGGAAAATAAAAAAAAAAAGGTATGCATGTAGGAGCTTTATAATACTGAAATATACAACCTGTTTTCTCAGAGGATCTTGCACTAGAAAAATAGAACTGAAATAGTTTCCAAATAACTGATTCCATTCAATTAAAAAAAAAAAAAACATACAGCAGTGTCCACTTTCTAAGATAACACTGGAATAAATAATTGTTTGGGAAATATGCTATGGCTGGTGCATCCCCTTAACTACTTAAGGCCACACACTATGGCTTAAAGTACGATTTTAAATAGGTATGAAAGTCTAACCCTCTATGTTACTAGGGAAGTTCAGTTCCATAGTGCCTGGTAACAAATTATTTTTAGAGAAAAATCAAACCTTACTGTCATCTGTGCTGACCCGAATCTCCTTTAACATCTGACTGCCAGTGGTTCAGCTTCACTACCTGACTTTATTAATTACCAGGTAAAGAGAAAACCAAGATTTTTCCTATACTTTTTTTCCTTTGGTACAATATTCCATTACAGAAAATTAAAATCAAGAAATTACTCTAAGAAGTCTGTTTTGCTATTGTTGAACAAATAGGAAAACTGAAGACCATTCAAGGGAATCATCAAAATAACTGAGCTAATGACAGCACTGATTCTTCTCCCATTCTTGAGAGAGATGAGTGTCCTAGGTGGGATAAATAATTAACCCCTTCTTCGAAACAGGCTCTATTGCCTTTACTTTTTTAATTTACAAAAACTCTATATAAACTCTTTTTGCATGATTCTTTTTATTACAGAAAGATCTTTGATTTTTTTTTCCTAAACAGAAGAATATTTTAGTCTCATCTTTTAGTACAGCTCTTAGCTTAATAAGCAAGTATGGAAAACTTTATGGGACAATCTGAACTTTAGTAGGAAACATACACTTCTCCATGAAACCCTTAAAAACGGGTTTAGCTGGTATTGTCTTTTCATGTATTTTTATATTAGTACCACTGGGGAAAAAAAGTGACCTACTAAAACCTCTAGAAAAATCAGATCTGACAATAACATATAGAATGGGTATATTCAAAGGCCAGCTTTGACTTAGGGAGGCCAGTCTGCTTTGCTTCCCTTGTCAGTCTGTAGCCAGTGTGGACAGAGAAAACCTCCTCTACAGAGTAATTCAGAGCAGAAACCAGCTTGGGGTGCTCCTGGGGAAGCTGGTTTATTGCACCAATCCCAGGAACCCAAGGAGACGAATATTCCTGGGTTTAACTTCGGGTCCCCTGCAACATCCATTCCTGTGACTCCTTGTAGGGTGCAGCACAGTGTTTGTGCTGATGCTGTACCTCGTGGTTGGCTGTGTTCACAACAAGATTTACCACTGGAGACTCTTCTTTAATTTCATTTGTTACTGGGCTGCAAGGCTCCACAATCTTGGTTTCATAACTTCTAAATACTTTTAATACTTAAATGCCATTCTCATGTCTAATGGTCAAGTTGTTCCTTATTTTTAACAACCTGTTTTCTCCAAGTTCTTACTCAGTTCAAGTCTAACATAGCTTTAGTCCTTGTACCTTTGGATAAGTAATGAACCTAAGTGTAACCTCACGATATTTATAGGAAAAGAGATTTCATCTTCCACATTCAAAACCTGTATTTCTCATTTTATTATAGGGATAAGCATTTCATCCTGAACCAAAATTTCCCAGTTTATTTTTGCACATAGGTTTTTAATTCAGTCCATCTGAAGATAAACTGCCAGGGATAACAAGTGTCCAACTTACTTTGAACAAGGGCAGAATTAAAGCTGAATACTGACACTTCGGAACAAAGAATCTTCACTCCCTTGTACAGGCATTAAACTCCACATATCATAGAATCATAAAGGTTGGAAAAGACCTCCAAGACCATAGAGTCCAACCTTTGACCAATCACCACCATATCACCATATCAACTAAACCACAGTACTAAAATGTGGTACAATAAAGACTGGTACAGTCTTCAAAGAAAACGGAACTGTTTTTTCTTTGGGAAGTTACTGGACCCAAGGAAAAAAAAATCTGTCCTTCTCAACATGTTTTCCTCACCAATATTTCAGTTATGCATCTGGAATGGCATATGGTCAGCATTTCTGTAGGGGACTGCAATTTGTCCTCGTTTTACATATTAATAACCACATTCAGTCAGGCCAAAGATACATCTATCCCTGTATCATGTCTTTAGCAAAGGCTGAGAGCAGAGGTCTGGGAAGAGCACCAGGACAAGAAAAGCTTGCGGGGATGCACTTTGGGATCCCTCTGCAGCCTTCAGGCACTGGGCTCTGTGTTCTTCTAAGCAAGAGTTGATGCTTTTGCACTGACAGTCCACACCCAGATAATCCTGCAGTATGTGCAGTGGCTCACAGCTAAACTATACAGTATGAAAAAATACCACCTCTTACTTCTTCTGAACCTGTCACTTGATAATTTTATTTGATCCCCTCTGGGTCTTGTACTACAAGAGACACTTAATGAACATTCCCTGTTCATTTTTTTCCATTACACTCCTATATAGGTTTTTATAATTTTCATCTTTAGCTGTTTCTTTGCCAGGCTGAAAATTCTCAATCTACTTAATTGCTCTTTATCATCACTGCCACCCATTTCCAGTTCTGTTATCTCTCCTTTTTCCCCCTCTCATCCTTCCTTTAAATCCAGGGATCACAACAGCACCCAGAAGTCAAGACAAAAGCGCAAGCAGTCTATAAACTGGCACAGCAGACTTCTGCTCTGTGAGCAGAAATTTCTCTGTGAGAAAATTTCCCCCCCCCCTTTTTTTTTTTTGACCAGTCCCAAACACTTGATCAATGCCCGGATTTTGCATGATAAACTCTCTACAACATTGCTTCTTTCTGTGTTAATAATCTCAATAATGGCAGGATTGTTCTCCTCCACATGCATTACTTCATAGCACCAGCAGCAAGCTTCATCCCCAGTTACTAAGCGTCACAAGATCCCGCTTGGGTTCTTCATAATTGGCTTTCATTTATGCTACTCTGATTAACTTACAATCATTCTGCATTCTCCCTTCCAGATTACCAATGCATTATAGTGTTAAACTTAGCACAGAGCCATGAGTAACTCTACTGGTGACCTCCATCCCCTCTGTTAAACAGGTCATTTATTCATCTTTTGGCCAACTATCAGTCTAGGACAAAAAAATTCCTCTTATGTCAGAGCAGTTTCATTTTGCTCAGCACCTTTGGTGAGTCGTTTTCACAAGAATCCCTGAAACCCCATTGTACTGCATCAGCTAAATCACACTTACGCACAACCTCAAGAGTGCCTTCAAAGAGCTCCACCAGACCTGTGAGACTGTTCTGACTCTTTCCTGGTACATCAAATTATCCATGAATGCTTTAGTTTTCTTCTCCCCTGTATTTACCAGAAAACTGGCTGGTATGAATGCCAGTCATACTTGTCCTGTTATTTCCCGCAGGCTTTCTGGAAGCCTTTTAAAAAGCTGGCATCACCTTTGGCACTCCCAGCTTCAATGCTACTGTGAACATGGTTCTCTCATATGCCTTTAGCTACAAGTGCAATATTCTTTGAGGTCTTTCAGAACTTTGTTATCTATTGAACCATTGGCCTGTAGGTGCTAGAAAGCTAGAAGTGGAAAAATTCTTCAGCCTTTTCTCAATATTCTGTGAGCAGCCTGCCTTTCCTATGTAAACTGTTTTAAACAAGGTCACAGTTTCATAAACTTCTTGCACTTGCAAGTTGTTTTGCAAGATTGTTATGGCTTTGACTTTGAAAATATTTTGGAATAGGTATGTTAAGACTTGGCCAATCCTCTCAAGGGGTGGATGGCCAAGGAACCAATTACCTATTGCCACTCAACACACTTTTGCAATCTAGCCTATGAAAGTAGTCAGAAAATTATTAAAGCGCTTCCACTTGTTCATAAGCCTGGACTCCGTGTCGTTTTTTTAATGTCTCAGACGTAACAGCAACATTGGCCTTCCCATTTCTGATCGTTTTGAAAGAACTTATGACAAGCTTCTTTGCCTTTTACAAATCACATATCAGGCTTTAACTTGTTTTACTGTATATTTCATGTTTATTTTGCGCGAATTTCACCTTTTAAAAATTTTGGACATGTTTTTGCAGAGTATCTTTCTGCTCCTTACAGCTTACTCAAGCATGCTAAATATTCCTTAAAACCTTTTTAAGGAGTCAGAGAAGCAGTTTTTTAGGAAATATGCATTTTTTTCTGAGTCTCTCCACAAGGGCTGCAAGCCTTGTATTCTCTTAACACTTCCTCTTACCAGGCTGCCACAGGAACTCTAATCAGTGTCCTACTTGCCACCTTCTCTACGGCAGACGTGGACTGTCAATAAGTCACTGCAGAACTAAGCCATCAATCCCTCCATTTTGTCTTCCAGTCTTCTAACATTTGCATAGAAACAATTTTATTTTGGTCTGCCTGCCTGTCCTTCTGTGCTCCTGTCTAAATAGGACCTAATTTTTCCAGCAGTTCCTCACTGTCTTCTACATGACCCTCATCAACTTCTGTCCCATGTACTTCAGCCACTGACAGTGTCACCTTGACCTGTGTGCCTTCCCTGCTTGTCCTCATACAGAACATTGGGATTATACTGCAGACTGATGCTGCATAGCTATTTATGCTAAACCTTTTATCTAGCAACTCATGTATTGCTTCCAGCACCACTCTGGTAGCCTTTACATCACCAGCACTTCTCCACCATGAAAAGAAAGCCTAGACTCCTTTTGCTGCAAGCCACCTTGGCACGTAGCTGGAAAGTTACCATATGCTCCCTTCCAGCACTGGTTGCACTCCACAGCGGGAGATGTCCTTCCATCACCTGCAACCAACACCCTGCAATGGCATTTTTAGAGCAAAGGGATAGTTGGCCATCACCTGACCACAAGGTCTCATCTACAGGACGTCATTTCAGGGTCATTTCTCCTCTGCAGGACTGATGTCCTGCTACATTACAACTTCTCATGGGATCCCAGTGGCAGCCTCCCTGGAGAGAGAGGTGGGAATACCTGCCTGGAGGTTGGCTTGACGCATTTGCTAATTAGGAGTAGTTTCCTTACACTTCGCATGTTGTGACTTTCACAAGAGTTCAGTTGCACTAATCTGCAATGAGCATCTTGCAGTGTCATAACTATCCCTTCAGTTTAACAGCTGCAGTAATACTGTTGAGGGCAAGTAAATGCTGGTTTTTTCTAACTGGAGATCTGACATCAACCTCCAGCCTGAGAAGCCAAAGGATCTAAGCTAAATGGCCTCAGACACACTCCTTGTGTTTTAGGCTTACTCTCATTGTATTCCATTGAAATTTTCACTTTGTGTCTCTCCCTGCAGAGACTTTGATTCAGACTACCCTCATCCCACTGGAAGACACTGATTTTCTACTGGTTTTCTAAAAATCTAAAACCATTCTAGTGGTTTACTAAAAATCCATCTTTAATACTGGACTGGTTGGTGCTTGTGAAAGTTTAAAGTATTTATTTATTTTGTGAAATGTTAGTAACTTCTCTGCCTTCCATTCAGCATCTTTAATCCATTCCCCAGGTTCCCAAAAACCATTTTCAAGACAATTCTGTGCAAGTAAGGAGGAGTGAGAAAGTTTAATTTTTCTTGTGCAACACACCGGTATCATTAACAGACATTTCCCATAACTGCTGGGCAATCATGCTTTATAATCTAACAGATCACAGCCACTCCATGATAGCATGAAAGAACTGATTGTGCAAGCCCCTAAGCACTACTTTCCTAAGACAACAGAACACATAACCAGCCACAACTTTTAGTTCAAAACAGAAGCACAGAACTGTTTTCTAAGATGCAGCCTCTTCTCCACTGTTGAGGGGAGCTGCACTTATAAACACACCCTTCACCAAATCAAAGAGTATTCTACATAACCAAGACTTGCTGATTCAAAAGGGGACCTCACACATTTAGATTCCAAATTTAGATTTCTTACTATGAGTTCTACTTTCAATTACATCAAGTCTGCTGCATTTTATTTGCTCTGATGTACACAGCTTTTGACACAAAAGAAGTCTTGAGAGCTTACACACACACACACACAGAGTGACTGCTGTATTTATAGGCAAGATGCTTAAACATTTGCATTTTATTGTAAGGGATAAATTGTGCCATACAGTACAGAGAAATTCAATACTAACTGATTCACAAAACAGGCCTGATTTTTCAGCTGATAGAAAATGGTTCTACTTCCCTTTCCACCATCAAATCTAATTTAAAGTAACTCAGTGTAGTGCAAATACATCAGATACTTAGTAATCTCCTGTAATGGCAGGGAAATTCATCACAAATTGCTGAATGTTATGAATCATCTTGTGAACACATAACTGCCATACACTGAAAAAGGCGCTTTAACAAGTGGTTTCATTCATTTATGTCAATACTTCATAATTAGCACAGAGAAGTGTCTGTAAATTGAACTCTTGAGCATCACACTGCTTAGTTACCATTTTTTTTTTATTTAGTATTTTCAGCACTTGATGTAATGGAAGACCCCATTAAAATTTTGTGCCAACGACAAGTGACATTTTCATTTTCTCTTCCAAATGTGTTAGCACAAGCTAATGAACTCAGTGTTCAACAAAGCCATAAGCATATGCTGACCTGTACTACATAAACAGTTCAACTGACTTTATCAGGGATATTAATGTAAGTTTTTGATGGATATTTAACCCTGTTGCTCAATAACAGATAATAATAAAAGAACTGCTGGTCTATATGGAAATTAGTGCTGATGCTCACTCAGAAGTAACAGGTGACAAGAAAAACATGACAGCCAGATGCTTAGAAGAGCTCTCTGCTGCACAACAGCCTGAAGATCTAGACTTAGCCACCATTTCATTTGTAACTGAAGAACTTTGAAAGATTTGCAGGGTATTCTACCCAAGGCACACAGTATTTGGAAAGCATTATGAGGGTACCCAAAACCCCAAATCAGAGATCAGGGTCTTAGTGTTCCCCAGCAGAGACACAGGTTTACTACAGAGACCTTACAATTTCAGGGCTTGAGAGCCCACAAATCCATACCTGAACTATGGTTTCCTTGTTGGTACTTGAAGCACTGGGTGGAAATAATTAATCATTTTTACTTGGATTCCATAATCTCAGGACGCCAAGCCACTATAATTTAACAGTTTAGTGGTGCCAGCTGGTTGGCTGAACCTTCGGGGTGCACAGTCTTAGCCCATTTTAACAGCAAAATAAATAATTCTCTCTGCAGCTTCCTTTGCAACTGGGCACAACTCAAAGTGTGCCCAAGGCCAGTTCCTGCAGAGTGGCTGACACAAGGTGACTTAGTCATCTGTGGGCATTTGCAATATAACCACATTCTCTCAGGAGCAACTGAAAGGTTTAGACAAACTGCTCTCTTAGACCAGAAAAGGAAGTGCAAGAGTATAAATATATCCATGATCACAGTGATAATTCCACTTCGACGCTTCTTACCAGGATAACTTCCCACTCATCAGTTCTAAAAAATCCTCAAGCCCCAGCTCTGAGTTTGTATCATCCTCCATGGCTTCCCAGGAATCCAGGAATGCAGACCCATGGACTAATTTCCACAGGCTGTGCACACCAAGGTAAACATGCAAGAAAAGCTTTGCCTTACTCTAATGTTGCTAATTAATGACCAAATAATTATTAAAATAATCCAGTATTTCCCTGTGCTTTGAAATAGGAGACCTAATCTTGAGCTCTTATTACATCCTGCTTATTTTTACTTTTATTTCTTAATTGAAAACAGCATTGTGTTGTTTTGTTTTAATTTTACAAGATTTAACCCTTAACAAGGTATACATATCTCCACTGGACAGTTATTTGAAATGAGATGTAATTCTTAATTACATCTTCTTAATTCTGCAATTTTCCTCACGCTTTCAATCCTTCAGTGCTCATTAAAAAACATTACTGATAAGACATCCAAAACATCCAGACATGCAAACTCGTCTCTTGCATCTAAAGTTTCTCCTTTTCAAGGATATTCAGGCCCGTAACTGCTGCTAGGTTCATCAATATAAACCCTATTTATTTAAAGGGATTAAAAAAAAAAAAAAATCTTCAGGCAACTTACTGCTCCAATTCTTAATAGTTACAACAAACCATAATAAGTAGGAAAATCCCACCTCTCCTTGCATACTGCCTTCAAAGTATTTTTGCTCCTTTTAGTAGTCAAATATAGATTTTTCCATGACATTTTGATTAGGCTCTTACTGTGAGCACATTAAGTGATAATTGGTCCAAAAATACTTATTGAGCCAGGAATATCAGAATACAGTAAATACTGGGAGCACCATAGGCAGCTGTATGAATCACTTCACATACCTGTGGTTTTCCAGGTTCCTGTGCTTAGTCATGAGTACACTCTTCATATTCTTGTACACAGAACACAATTTCTGCCAATTTTTGTTCTTGGCTTCTACACTGCCACCTGTAGTCATACAAGAGAAATTAGCCATATTTTATGCTGCAAATCCTATTAGCACAATGTTTCAGCTCACTTGTTTTTCTATACAAACATTCTAAAGCATCCCCTTTTGTAAAAGGGGATGTAAAATGCATTCAGATATTCAAAGCAAGTTATTTACATTTTTCTCTTTAATACATTTGAGGAAGAAAGAAAAAAAAAATAACCACCAAACAATCCCAACTCAATTTAAACCAAGAGAACATTTAAAACTCTCAGGCTCTTTGCAGATTTTTATTTTACCCCTGTTGCTTAGGGGACACATAACCTTGACAAAGCAAGGTGACTTCTGAACTGGCAATGCAAAACCGTCTGCACCTAATTACTTGGTAAATACAAAAACCCCTAATTTGATTTGTTCTTCCATCTGAAAAATGAACATAGTTTTACAGAAACATGATTTCCATGCTCAGCTTAGTTACCTTATATAAGTTATAAAGAAATTTATACAATTAAAAATTGCTAGTATTTGGAAGATCATCTCATAGAACTAGCAGTGATCTTGAACTTTTTTATACAATGAAAACCACTCGATTTATTCCAGGCTCACTGCACTTCGAGCAATATGCCACAGATCCTACCAAATGAACCATTTACAACAAAATAAGACCTAAACACACAGTACCCGGAGCCCTCGCGTTGATCCTTCCCTCAAAATGTGAAAAAAAACCCAGAAAATTCATGCCTTCCTGGAAAAACCAAAGCTTCCTGGTGTTCAGAACACGGGTTTCACCGAATAGCGAAGTTTCGGAGTACAAGCTCTGGGGGGAAACCTGGCTTTTGCACTCGCACGCCTTCTCCTTTCTTCCAGTTAAGAATGGTTCACACCATCCCTGGAAGCGGGCGCCCGAAGGCTCCCACTACGCGTCTCCCTGGAAAAACGCTCCGGAGCCAGGGGCGCGCAGAAACAAACTCGGGTCGCCGCGCCGCGGGAGGCTCCGCGCACCCGCACCCCTGCGCTGCCCTACGGCAGCGGCACCGCAGCCGCCACCAGAAACCTCACGCTGGAACAGAAACCGAAATCAAACGCGATTTCCAAGAACAAGTTGGTCTTAGAAAAAAAAAAAACCCGAAGATGATATAATAAAGAAATAAAATTTCCAAGCGCCGGCGAGGCTGCCCACGTCCCGAAGCACACGTCCAGGTAACCCTCTCGCCTTCCCACAGGCGCCGGCCACTCCCGGACGGGAGAGGCTCCCCCGGCCGCCAGAGCCCCCCGGGACCCGGCCACCATCCCAGCCCGGCTGCGGCCGCTCAGGTGGGCCGGGCACCGCCCCGCTGCCCGCGGCCCCCGCCGCCGCCTCCCCCGGCAGCCGCGGCACC
>VZTI01002735.1:410014-445276 GCA_013397865.1 Struthidea cinerea
GAGGAGGCGGCGGTGACGCTCCCGCGGTGGCCGCGCTGCTACAGCGGGGCCGCGTCCCACCTGTGCCCGCAGCCCCCGAGCGCCGGGATGTTCGCTGCCCCCGCGGCGGGGAGGCGTTTGCCAGGCGCTGGAGGAGCTCCGAGTGCCTCCCCGCTCTGCCGCCCAAACAAACGAGGAGTCTTGGCCGCTACCAGTAATTTACATGTTCAGGAACGTGCTGGAAGCCCAGTTGTTGATGGGTCTCTGACAGCTGGCGGTGGGAGATGACCTAGCTGAAGGCGGTCGGCTCTTAATAATTTGGGTTGCGATGCTTAGAAAATTCGAAAAAAGCATCAGGTAAATACAGAAAAGTGTTAGGAAAATGCCTGTATTGTAACTAAAACTGCAGCTGAACTTGAGGTTGTGCACATGCTGTCTGAGCTCTCACACTGATGGAAGAACAGCCCATCCTTATGAACACTTCTCTCATTCTCTGTCTTTCGCCTTAGGTATTTGTATTTTGGAAGCATATGAGCTATGTGAATTCTTGAGTTTGTATCTTTTTGTTCAAGTGGGTGATGTTGACATTAAAAGTGTGCCCTAGCACAACCCAGTAGTCCAACCAAGTTAAAAAGAGGGTTGGGAGGAGTTGAGTACGTTGGTGCAGCGTCACACCAACTGATGCCATTTTCAAATTTGTATAATAAAAATATACTACATTCATTCTTTTCACAGCAATAGATTCCACTTCGTTTAAGACAATCTTTGTCTTTCCCAAATGTTTTATTCTAATCCTAATATTTTGGGACCCAACCTTTTCAAGGTAAGCCAGAAATCCATACAATCATGTTACAAACTATGATATCATGCTGTAGTCTAGTCATATTAAGAAGTAAGCTGCAAAAATAAAATCACTTGTCTTTGTGTAGTCTTCCACAGAATAAAGGCTATTTTCAGTTCCTCTTCTAACATCTCATAAGTGAGATGCCAGACTACCTGAATATTTAATGAGTAGTAAACCAGAAATCTGTAAAAGTAGCAAATATAATAGACATATTTTGATGGCAACATAGGTACTTATCTGAGAGAAGTTTGGACAATTTAATTTCACTAGATTAATAAACAGCAATTATACCTAAGCATATCTGCAGCCATTCCTAATGTAAAAATATCAAAATCAAACAGAGCTTACACAAAAAAAAGTATCAATGAACCCATAAGAGATGAGGATAAAAATTGATACAGGCATGTAGAAAATGCTTTTTTAATCTACTCCAACCAAGAAAACATTCCTGGTCTTTCCCTTCAAAACCTAACAACCTAGTGGCACACTGGTGCAGTAATTCAGAAGACAATGTGAACACTGAAAATTGTTGTTCCATAGCTCTGCTTAAAAAAGCATTTGTTAAACATACAGAGCAAGCTTTTGCGGTTGATAAGTAATGAATAATATTTTATCTCCAGATTGTATGTTTATCCTCTTTCTATTTGAGCTTATGGTACATGAGGCAAAAATATTAGGTTTTTCAGTTTTACCTCCTCGCTATCAATATACCAAGAGTTACCAACTGGTGAATATCATACTGAAATTCCACAGTCACCTACAGTAAGGTCTGCCCATGACTTCAAGGACTGTGTCTCTTCAAACAGTACCTCAGCAATAGAAACCACATTGACATCCTCCAGTGTAGAAGAATTCATTTTCCACTAAGCCCTTCATAAACATAATGTTTTGTCTACAGGTGTCTTTCCTATAACTGTTACAAATTTATTAAATGCTAGCAGAAAGTTCTTGTCTTTTTCACTGAAGCATGGCCACTGCACAGACTGTTCCCTCTGCAAAAAAAGTCTTTGCTCCTTTCAGGTCTTACACAACGCTGCTGTTAAATCTCGCCCATCACAGGAGAAATGCTCCCTCGATTCTGATTTTCAAACCCAGAAAATAGCATTTGGTCACTTAATAATGACTATTAATCAGACATTATCGTACATGCCTTGAGTGTGTGAGATGCAGAAAATTAGATCAGTCATGCACAGACCCTTTTTTTCACCTCCTCTCCTCTATAACACCCACCTCCCAAACAGCTCTGCCTTTTTTTCTTCAGCAATTTAGTCTTGGAAGAATAAATTCCATTGTAACAATGATTCAGAGACAAACTGAAAGCCAAGTGAAATATTGTTCGCCCAAATCTGACAGGAAAACTTATAGGATGGAAACACCCAGAAGATAAAACTCACTTCTCTTATAATATGCTCCAGAAAGCATTACTTATCACTGTCCCCTCATTCCCAAAATATATACAGCAACTAATGGGTTGCTGTAGTACTGAAAATTTCCAGTTTTCCAGATGATGAGCTGTGACTCAGTACTCCTACTGATACATCTCAATGCACCATCCATTTATTTTATGTGCTGGTAAATCATCTCTCACTTTCCTTCCACCAGAACTTATTAAGCACCATCCTGTGTCTGTAGGTCTAATCTGCCACACCATGTCCTGCCCTGTCCATCTGAGACCAGATCAGGTAAAAACTCTTCTACTCCAGTGTTTTTCTGGTCTAGCTCCTTGTTTCAGTTGCTACCCAGGTGTGCTTACAGCTCTGAGAACATGCAGGTCATCACCTTAAATGCTGCTTTCTCCACTCCCCAGCCTGGACTACACCCTTGTTTGTTGTCTAGGGAAATGTGAATGGTGGGCACAGAGATCCTTCACCTGCGTCAAGGTAGTTTGTAGAAACTACTTCTGAGAAAATGGTGGTTTTTTTCTCTACATGCAAAATCCCTTCTAAGAGTCAGTGAGGTGATGAAGCAAATTTTGGTAATTTATAATCAAAAGAATGACTTCAGTCTACTCTACAGAAACCAGAATTTGGCATAATAAAGCCAACAGCTGGTTGAGGAAGAATAACAGTGTGGGCTCTTTGATGTTCACAGATGAACACAAACAATCAAAGACAGAGTTAGGATAGCACATGATGTTTCTGAGTAGCAGTAAGGAGTTAAAACCGTTTCATAAGCACATTTATCAAGAAAGAATTTTCTTATAGGGAAACCATTTATTGCCCATAATAGCTGCAAAAAAAATGCCTTATAAAACATTTAACATGCAAGAATATTGTGCTAATGAGAAATCTGTGTTAAACAGCCCCTATGAACTGTGCAAAATGGAGTGCAAGCAGCTGGAAAGTTACCCTAATTTCAGGGAGTCCTCTTGCCTCAGTTTGCTGTGTACACTGAACATCAACATGGTGCAATGACGGTATTTTTATATCTTCAACCTCTGTCAAAACTCTGCAACATTCCCCAATGGACATCAGAGACAAAAGAAAAATGGGGAGAGCTATGGAGTAAAAATGCAGTTCTAGTTAAAACTATTAATTTAGTTTTAATATCTGCTTAGAGACATTCATTAGCCAGTGAGCACTGAAATTTACACCGGAGAACTTCAGAATTGGAGAGGAGATTAAGTTCTTTGACATGGGATTCGGAAGAGCAAAGGAAATGAGCTGGCAGTGGGAAAGAACTGCTCATGGTGGTAGTGGGAGAAGTGTGGCCAGACCTCTGCAAGGCTAAGGAAATGTTATAATCCTGCATAGAATCCTGTATCTAAGCAAATGGAACTACAAAGGCTCTGTCTCCAGCCAAGCCAGAAAACCCAGGAGGCAGCTGGTCAGGTCCCCTAGAATAAGTTCTCCCTCGAAGAACTGCTTTATCTGAAGTCGTTGGGAATGCATAACAGTTGCCTATAACAACAACCAATTTCCTCACGTTACATCTCTCCTCCCAGGTTAAATTATCATCCTTCTATTAATAGGACCATCAAGAGCCTTTTTCTCCTTCTTTGGAAAAGAATAGCTGAGAGTTATGTTCAGTCATAAAATGTTAAAAAAAGCTGGACAACAATTTAAGGACACAGGCAGTTTCAATTTGATGGTGTTACAATCATTCCAAACTCATTTTTTCAGAGTTACAAAATCTCCAATCATCAGGACAAGAAAACGAGATTTTACTTCACATAGGTTTCGTCATTACCAACTATTTCTGGTCTCTACTCAATGATTATGATCATGCCAGCAACCATCTAGCATGAGCAAAGTAAGGCTTGAGTGTCAATTCCATGGAAACACAACCATTTAGTAAAACTCTCCTACTTCATCTACTGTGCTTTAAAGTATTTCCCTTGCCATCTGTGTAGCAGGTTCATGATCAGTGCTGCTTGTAAACTAAACACATGTAGTAGAATCAGTCTTATTTCTTAGAATGGTCTTCACCATAGGTCTGTTCAACCCCTCCCCATGTTCTTTTCCAAGTGGATTTCAGTAGATCTCAAGTCACTTTTTATTTCCCCCCCAAGAAAAATACATGGGTTTGCTGAAACCCTCTTCAAGGAGAAGCCAAAAAGCAATGCAGTTTACATTTAGATTCCAATACAGTTTAAAAAAACTGTATTTTTCATCTAAAATAGAAGAGCTCAGTTCCAACAGACTGGGAAATAATTAGAATTTTTTATCTGCTTTTAAATGGATCGTAGCTAATATGGGTCCACAAATTAGATGTCCATGACCACGTAACTCCCTGGGAAATATATCCTTTTTTGTCCACATCAACCACTGAAGCCATTTATTAACCTGTTTTCTAATGCAGCCATTTCCCTGGACCAAACCCATTTAGAGACACCACTGGTTATTAAAAGCATTTGCAATAAAACTGGCATGCTTTTCTAAAAACTTCTGTGTAAATCAATATAATTTCTTAATTGGTTAACCAAATAGCTGCCACGCTAATGAGTCACTGCAATTCTCTGCAAACATCTCTTTCTGCCTGGTTACACTTCTTCAACCACTCCATGACTCCACAGGAGGAAAAGTTCCAGGGCCCCTCTTTCTGCTCCCTGCAGTCATTTTGGCTTGTAACATTGCAACGTGTGGACTATTCATCTTCCAGTAGTTTGGATGTCTTTAGAATATATTCTTAAAGTTTATTTCTAAGGGCTCTCTCTCTAACTACCCATGCAATATGTACATTTATAAAGCGAGGGGTTTGTAACAGCAATGAATAGGATAATCAGATGACTGACTGCCTAAGGAAGAATTGTAGAACATCTTGGAGAGAAAGCACTAGAGAAATCACAAATTCTATGTATTCAGGTGCCAGGCTTAATTATGGGTCAAGTTGATGTAAATAAACTCCCAGATCCTTCCATGATAATGCTCTGAGCTCCCAGGTTGTGAAATTGAGTTAACTCCGGGGCAGTGTTATCACTTGTTGTGTGAGTACTAAACATTTATTGAAGAGATACCTTCCAAGATATGAGTATCTGGTGCTCCTAAATGATAAGAATAAATATAAAACATTGAGCCAGACAATCTAATAGAACTCTTACAGCTGGGGTGGCATATCAAATGATAACATACAGCCTCCTCACCAGCAATTGTTTCAGTTAGTGGGAGCAGTTTTGTCAAATATATGGTGTTCTGCCAAAAAAGAAAAGGGACTGATACAGCTTCTTATAGTTTCCTACTGGATAATTTGCCATTGTTTGAGGCAACACAGTCTATATCTGAACTGTCTTTTCCCCTCTGTCAATGCAAGCTCATTTACTGGGTTTTAAGTTTTAATGTAGTCTGTTCAAGAAGGAAGCATCAGCCACAAAGTTCAGATTGTGACTTGGGTCACAGTTTCCCCAGAGTCTGCTGAATGAAGTACTTTTGGTTTAGGATCCTCTTTAGACTTCCTTTATCCTATCACAGTCAGGACAGGGCACAGAGGGAGGTGGTATCTCCTATTTTGCTTCTGATCAGGTCGAGCCAGGGCTGCATTCCATTTCCCTGCTTACTTTGAGAGCTGCATCCATGAAGAAAATCGACAGAGCTATGGAAAATTGTGCGGCAATGCTACCTAAACAGAAGCTGGACTTCAGATTTAAGAGGAGTGGCCCTTTCCCAATCATGGATTTTTTTCTTTACTTTTCCATGCTGAAGGGGTGTCTCTCAAATCTGTTAATACAGAGGTTATTCTTCACATGTAGTGAGTAATTTCATCACTAGGTCTAATACAGGGTTGGAGTTACTTTCCTACCTACATTTAATCATGGGCTTACATGCCCCAATTACTTCACAGGTGCACAAAAATATCAGGATGAATAAAATTCTCTACACGTGGTTCAGCATCTTTTTTCAACACTTCCACATGCTGAGTTTTCATTTGTTGATAGCAATGGCTGATTTTTAAGCAGGCTACAGTATGAGACAGAACATTTTATTGCCAATTATAAGATGAATTAATGACTCCTGAAAGCAGGTTGACCAAGTTGGAAGGCACTGACTAATAACCTCTTCATCAAATAAGAAAATTAATCCACACACCAAAAAACAAAACCAAACAAACAAAAAAAAAACCACAACAGCAAAAAACCCCAAACAAAAAAACTCAAAAAAAGCCCCTACAAAAAAACCCCAAACAAAACACAACTAAAAAAACCCTGAAAAGAGAAAGAGAAAAAAAACCCAAAGAAACCAAAGAGGAAGAGCAAGAACTTGCAATTGCTCTTGCAAATTGCAAGTCTTAAAAATAAAATCTTCAGGCTCTGTCCCTCTTCAGAGATTAATTTTCATAAAGGTTAAATCAATACCATCAAGGGCAAAAAATGAAAGCCAGACAAAGAATGCCATCACCATTTCTATTTCACAGAGTTGCTGTGGAACATCTATTTATTGTTCCAAGCAGTGTAGGAGAAGTGAGATTGTGGATGCCATAGGAATGTCTGGAGGTCTGTTCTATTCCCTCGACACAAAAGGAAGCCATTCCCCAAGGACTCTTGAGATATCACTGCAATGAACTTTATTAATAACAACTAATAATGCACAAGGATGACCTGGTAAGGTGCATGTACATAGGAACACAACGTCATCAGAATAAAGGATCACAACTGCCCTTTGTAGTTTTATACTCCATGAGATATCTTAGGATCCGATTTCATGAGTCTGTTGCCATGCAGACCCTTTAGAAGATGTTGGAGATTGGGCATTTATTGATAAGGATTTCCTAAGAGAATCTTTTCTGTGGTCAAAACTCTCTGTTTTCCTGGAGTCATGGAGTGGCTGGGGTTGGGAGGCACACCTGGAGCCACATTGCTGCCGGTAGCTCCAGCCTATGGATTATTTTTAAAAATTTCTTGGACATGAGGGAAAATGTTTCTATTTACACTTAAGAGATAAGAAGATTATGAAAAGCACTAACAACTTCAGCACAGGGAATTTTCAGGGACTTTAATGACTAGCTGAGGTTAATGGCCCTCAGCTTCACATTGGCCCATCAACTCTCCCAGTCAGTCATTAATTCCTAGGAAATGCCTTGTGCCTTGATTGTTATTGCTTTAATACATTAAATTCAAGTTAAAGGCTTGACTTAATGTTTAGCCACTATAAAGTAAAATACAAGGAAATGTTCCCACTGGACATACTCACTGTCAAATATATTTTTGTTTTGTTCTCTTTAGGCATTTAAATAGAGGAATTGAATACTCATTTACCAATTTTCTATGATTTTACTACTCATACTAGTACTCAAGAAATCCTCCAATGTTCTTTGTCATTTGTTTAATATTTCATTGAAGGTAGCTTATCTGAGTTCAAATTTTATTGAATGTGCCAAATATAAAATATTACATGTAATGATAAGATGAAGAGATTAAAATTTGATCAGAAGTCGTTTTGTTGTAGCTGATTAGTGCCATACTAGTGAAAAAAGCTTGCAAAAAAAAAAAAAAAAAGACACTATGACTATTTACAATCACCAGCAGAAAGTGAAAAATCAATTACCATTTTGGCCCCAAACCAGTTGAAAGGTGGAAATCTGCTGGTGCCAGTTGTCCTTGTGAAACTTCTGCCATCATGACTTCTACCACAGGGAAAAATGCTGTGGACAGGATGATGCCAGTTGTCCTTGTGAAATTTCTGCCACCATGACCTTCCCCACAGGGAAAAATGCTGTGGACAGGATTTTTTTCTGCCATGTTTTGATAAACCTGAGATGCATTTAAATTTTTTTAAAAAGCCAAACCAAAAAATCCCACCACCTGGATTTAGTGTGAGTTCTGGTCTGAAAGCATGGCTCCCAGCAATGGTGAAAATGTCCTGTTTTTTTTCTCGAGTCATTTTATATGTTACCCATCACACGTGCTTGGCCACATATTTAAACACGGCCAGTTCATTTTCCTTCAACACATGAAGAAAAAACTACTTTCTTCAACACTGCACTCAAACTGTCCATGTTCCTATTTCATTCACTGGCTGAATAATGTATTCTTGCCACTGTGAAAAATAGTTGCACATGGGCTGAAAAGCCTGTTCCTGAGACTTACTTTAACATTTCACAGCCCAACCTTGTTTCTGGTGCCGCTCCATTAAAGCCAACAGAGTTACGATGGGGATAAAGCTGACATTGTAATGTGCCTGTGTACTTAGGTGAGGTTTGATTTGATCTGCACATAAAAGTACATCAGAATCACTACTAGATTCCTGCATTAAGTTTTCAGGAGTCTGGAAAATGTCATGCAGTCACTGTCATGCATTGCTGAAGACAGTATACACTTAAAAGTCCTTGGGATGTGAGATGATGCTAAGTCAGGCCAAAATATAAGACAAAAGCTGCTTATAAAGGGATTCAGGCAACTTAGTCTATATTTTGACTGATATTCGCTGGATGAGTGATATTGTATCAGTCACCTTATCTCTGCATCAGTTTTTCCAGACTTAAAAATGAGAAAAATGCTCATAAAGTAAAGAGAGAAAGAAAAAAAAAGTTATTGTCACTTTTAATTTGATACTCCACGCTAGCAGGCCTGCCAATGCAGTGCTTGTAGTGTAATTCTGAGCTACAATCAGTTCCCCCTTCCCTGGGATCAGGGGCTGGGGTTTTGCAGGAGTTGGAAGCATGGTGTGGAGACACGCACACCCACACTGTTCATCCATGGTCAGCTCTGAGCTGGAGTGAGGAGGCCAGCGAGAGAACCCCGGGGGTTCATGCTGGGCATCACTTCACCCCACAATCTGGATTATTGACCTGACAAAATAAAGAGCTGGCTGCAATGATAATGTGGTTAAATCTCCCAAAAGGCCCAGTCCAGCATTGGTAAAATGCACACAAAGTGTATTCTCATCCCACTTCTGCAGAAGGGGAGCTGCAATAGAAAAGCTACAGAGACAGAAGAGTGTCAGTCATCCTGAGTGAAGAGGGTTTGCAGCCCCCCTGAGACCCCTGTACAGCTCTGCCTGCAGGCTCAAGGAGATTTCAGTGCATCCATCCACCCTCTGGCTCCTGTGTGGATGACACCTGCATAACTGGGAAGAGCATTTAGACTGGATGTGAGTCGGGGAGTAACTTCAGAGTCGATGCACAAATGTGAGGTACCCTACAAAAATCTGCTTTTGAGGTTGAACTGTCTCCCCATACTGGACAGACCTGCTCCAAATTTTCCAGTCTTGAAACCAGAGTTTCTTGCCTTCTGACAAAACCTTTGAGGTGTATTGGGTAATCTGTCTGGGCATTTGCACTGCTGCTGTCAGCTTTACAGAACTGCCAGCTCTGCTTTGAATGTGCCACCTTCCCCTTTCTCAGCTGGCTGTTCTCCCCACCTTCAGTGTCATCCTTGTCACCGGTGTTTTGCTCCACCAGGGGACATGGTCATGGAAATGCCAGCGTGGAACAGGGGAGGGGAAGTGGCTTAGGGCAGAAAAGAGACAAAAATTCCTGGCTGTGTGTCTGTTGCACCCCCGCTCCCCTCGGCAGATGCAGCGGGTCCTATACCAGACCAGCTGCCTCACAGGGCTATGAAGCAGGACAGGGCTCTGGTGTGGCACATGTGCAACAAGATGTGGAAGCAAAGAAGGTTTGGGAACAGAGTACAGGAGAGGAATGGTGAGAAAGCTCCCAGAGAGAGTGGGGCAGAAGCTGACAACAGGAGGACGTGGGTCTCACTTGAAGAAATGCAGTGAATGCAAGCAGTCATCACAGCGCTCAGCACCTGAAATTATTGAAATTGGGTTGCAGTGGGAAAAAGTGGGGCTGTACTGGGAACTAAACCATCATTTCCAGCTTGTTTGGGGATGGAAGCAACCTTCCAGATGTTGTGTGAACAGGAGACAAGCACAGGGAATTATGCTCAGCTCTTCAGAGAGCCTGAAGCCGGGGCTCTCTGTGTGGTTGTAAACTGATTCCATCCCTCTCAGTGGGGTGTTCAGGCTAAGGGCTAATGATGGTAATTGAAATGTTGACCTTAACAATTTAATTGCACAGCAAACAAATATCATTCAGCTCTACAGCATTTTTACATTTATAAAAAGGAATTGTTTTAGCTACCGTGGTGGATAGATGCAGTGTCAACCAACTGCTAGAACTGCTACAGATCTTCACCTCAAAACTGTGTCTGAATCAAGGTATTGCTTAGTTTGTATTAAAAAAAATCCTCAATTTTCCTATAGATACCACTAATATAAACATTTCATAGCTGCTAAAATTGCTTGCTCTCCCCTTAGCCAGCTGCAGAAGTATCTACATTTAATATGTTTTCAACAATTGGTCATTATTTATTAAAATATTATATAAGAAATTTTAATAATTTATCCTATAATAATTTACTTTATAATAATTTCTACAATATATTGAAATTTTCCTCAGTACAAATAATGGTGTCAAAACAGAAACTGAAACACAGAGGGATTCTGAGGTAAGTTGCATTGAATCTAATAAAAGCTAATAACAATAATAAACAAACAGCACAGCTACTCTCTGAAGGCACTGGTTTGCATAAAGAACAATGAAAAAAAGCCATATATGAGTGCCTCTCTCATAATTTTTTGGGTTCTCTTAATATCAGCCATGGCCAGTGTGTTGCCAGGTTTTTCAAACAATACTGCTGTGCCTAATTAAAGCATAGTCCTGGCTGATCCAAAATTATTTCTCAGATTCTTCCTGAGAAAACTGTTCCTGAGGTTATTTCTCAGGAGCCAGAGGGCACCATGGCCACCGAATCTCTGCCCATGGCAGGGAGGCTGGAACCGGAGGATCTTTAAGCTCCCTTCCAACCCACACCATTCTATGATTTTTTCCTGCTTTGGGGGAGCAAATCCCGTGCCAGATGGGTGAAACAATTCCAGGGCTGGTGGTGCACCACAAGTTTTGAAGCCAGGCTACTGTGATGCTTCCAAGGGTCTCATCTTCAGCATGTCACCTGGGACTACAGCCCTGTATCCCTCTTATCCCAACAGCCGTGATGGGAGCTGAGGGGCTGCAGGTGGGACTGGCTTCTCTTCTTTCTTCCTTTTAGCTCAGGAAGGATGTCATCGACACACGAGTCCTTTTTGCAAACATTTTATTAATAAAATTTAAAACCAACTACCACAACCCACTCATCCCTCGCCCCTTCAGCAGCACACCGTCAGACACCTTTCACACACTCCCTCTCTTTTCATCCAGTCTAAGTTTTTCCAAAAGATCAAAAGCTGGTAACACTGCTGGCCAAGTCATATTTTCCTCTTGTCAGCTAGTACTATTTCTTAGCAGACACATAGGATTATAGCTGCCTTTTTTTTTTCTTGTTTCGAATGAGACTTTGCTAAACACAGCCTGAAATTGCAAATAACTTGCCGGGAAGCTACAGTAAGCAGTTCAAAAGACCATTCTGGCAGTAATATTATTTTTAGCCAATTATATTCTCTGTCTCTCTTATCATTGCCACTGCTCTTTAAGCAAGCTGCCTGTTAACATTTGGGAAGTAACTCACAGAGGCCTTGATGTGGTTTAATGTGCTCCTTGCCTTCTAAGGACTCTACATGCAGGTTTGTTTCCTACATCTCTCCTTAGGCTGGGTCATGCAACACCATGGTACTGCACAGCTCACCCAATAGCCTAATACAGATTTTTATGTAGTTTTGAATTATGTTTTTTAGCCCGTGCCCTGCAGCCCATTACTGTCTGTCCACCTTTCTTTAGTATTAGTTATCAGCCAACATCCAGGCAAGGGCTTTCTGCAGATGCCAATACTGCACGGTTGAAATCTGCCTTGACAAATCATCCTGAACAGAGAGTTTCTCTTCTAGGATCCATTAAATGAAGGAAGAAGAATTATAACCTGTTCTTTCTAGGTGTCCAATAGTCTCTTTGTTTATTTGGCCTCCTGAGCTGCTCCTCTGTACCACAGCTCTGCCTGAAGCTTCCTCATGCTGGGCTGCAGTCTGGAAAAACCCAGGTCTGATAGTGAAGCTCAGCCCACAGAGGCTGTGCATGAGGAGTCCACCTCCCTGGTGAAATTCAGTTCCATCCACAACCTCTTTTCACATGTTCATATTTACACAAAGGCAGCCTTCATGCTCCTGACTCCATTTAATCTTCCACGTTTCCCCTCCAAACAGCTCAGCTCCTTTTTATTCAAATCCTCCCCAGATTCACTTCCATTGTGCATTGTAGATGCAGTCCCTTGGCGTAATGAACTCTCACAGCTGTAGCAACTATTGTTGAATTGTCAGTTCTATTTAAAATGTCAGGATTAACTGTTACCCAGCTGGTCATCTGAGCAGGAAGAGCATGGGCTCATTTGCTGTTGCCTGGTACATGGGAGACGTGAGAGGTTTCTGCAGGGCAGCACCACTGCTTGGTAGGTTAAGAATGAAAAACTCTGGTCTCTTTCTTCCCTGATTAAATGCCACCTCTGCCCTACGAATACCTAAAAGAGAAAATACAAAACTGAGTCTAATTATAATTTTCCATTAATAAGTCAAACTCATGTTTTATACAGGAAAAAAAAAAAAAAAAAACCTAGTGCTTCAGTGCTAGAAATAATTTGTTAATCAAAAAAAAGGGGCTGAGGCTTTTGAGCCTCAGGATCTGTGCGTTTTCAAAACAAATATTGCAGTTTCACAATACTTGCAACACAGCCTGATCAAGGCTAGCACACAGCTTCACATATGGATCACTGGTGCTGGAACTGCTCTCCATGGAATTTTTGATCCACTTCTACCCAAAGTCGATAAAATGCATAGAGAATCAGAATTTTTAAAGCAAACATTTCGGAAACACGGATTTCTGGTTTGGATCCATACCCAGCCTAGAAAGAACATACTTGGTTGAAGTGGATTGACTAATTTGACATTAAGATATTACAGACTCTCTGTATAAATAAGTTCTACAAATCCTATAGTTTCATCCACTGCCAGTTTTACTTTAGCATTTCCTCTCCTAGACAAGAGATCGTGGCTTTGAGACATTTGTCTCAATTAGTTTTCTTGCCGGTTTAAACACTTGTCCCAATTTAAGCTAATTACGTATCATTTAAAAACAAATTCATATAAAAAAGTCTCATCAGAATTGTTTGCAATCAATTTAAATAATTAGCCAAAGTTATTATAACATGCTAGACTGGTAGTATCTGCAGATGAGATCAATTTATCATTTGTTGCTCATGGTTCAAAATATAGATAAAATCCCAAGAAACTGCAATCCAGCACTGAGAGCATTAAATTGTATTTTTACAAATTGAACTGGAGGGGAGTGCTGGGATTTGACTGCTTGAATTTATTCCTGGGAAAAATATCAGCCAGAAATCATAGCTGGGAACTCGGATGTTGCTTGCTTTCACTTATTTTAAGTAACACAAGAATATAGAACAGAGATTAGCCTGATATGAATGTGGGGGAGTCTTAAAGTCAAGAAGCTTCCTGTACTTCCAGTGAAAACATTATTTATGATCCTCTGGGAAGAGCAGCACTAGGTTACATTCAGCAAACTGTCCAGTGAGGAATGCTGGGCTCAGACACCTTTGCAAATTGCTATAGACAATTTTTGTATTTTGTAGGGCCAGGACAGCTTTTGCTGATACTTTGTATCTGCACAGGAATATAAATATTAGACTAAAAATAAAACCAAAGACTGAAATGGATGTTTGTACTGTCCATTTTTACTACTTAAATGGAAATAGAATTCTTTTATGCGTCCCTAAATACATTTCTGTTCTAATTGGCCTGAGAAGTGACACAGATTGCTAAAATATCTGTTTTCATATATATATAAATATAAATATATATATATATATACATACATATATATGTAAAATAGAAATTCCATTTAGTCTTCCCCTATTTGTAAGACTTCTCAGGCTAAATAAGAATTGTCATTTTTAAGTAAGTGCTCCTTTTGGTGTCCTTCCAGTGTCTTGTTCTGCTGGCTAGGAAGGAACACCCTTCACGATGATCTTGGGGTGCAGCAAATTCCATCATTTTTATGCAATATTGGAAGGGCACAGAGTGTCCTGCATTTTAGGGTACCAAAGTGTCCTCTGAAAGATCTTTTCCAGATGTTTGTTTCTTTTAAAACTTTATTTTCAAAATATAGCTTTCCACGTTTGCTCTTGGATGTCTTGTGTTTTGTTTTAAGGAGAGTAAAAGTTGTCAGATACCTACTCTCAGTATCAGGTGTGGGAAAGTTCTGGTAAATCTTGCCAGCAAGGTACATTTAAATTATAACTGATCCTAATTTCCTACCTCTCTGGAACACCAGGAAAACGGTGAAATTTCCACTGAATTTTCTTCTGTTACTTCCTTTCCTGGTTCATCCTGTGACCTTCCAGACCAACAGCAAAAAATACCCAAAAGTATAAAATTCCCGCAGTTTTGTACCTGGGTATTAATTTTGGTTCCCACCTTCTCTTCTGGATAAGGAGGATTAAATTCTGTTTCCATTGCATCCAGTTGCCAAACACCTGCCAGCATCAACAGGGCCAGACTTTTCACCCAGAAATTTCCCTCCACGCCACCTGTGAGGTTCCTGATGGTGATGGCACATCCCCAGCTGGAGCTCCAACTGCTGCACTTCCAGAGCTCTGCAGGATCCCAGTGGGATCACACCCAGAGGACGAAGCGCAGGGCATGCCCTGAAGTGATTTTAGTTTTCTAACCAGTAAATGGTTCGTTTCTACAGCAATACCTATTGCAGCTTCTCTCTTCTTTCCTTTTCTTTAACAAGGCAGACTTAAGTGTGGCTTTTTATCTATTATTATTATTATTATTATTATTATTATTAATATTTTAAAACATACTTTTCCAAGTACAAAAATAAAGTGCAAACACTTGCATATCTGCTATGTCACATGTTTATGTCTTTTACCACTCTTTAAGGAAAAAAAGGAGATGGACTTTTGTGATTTAGTTTTGTGCTATAAGAAAGTGAAATTAAAATAAAGCTGTATTTAATACTGCCATACTGTTTTTTATATACATAGATGTATATTTATATCTATGCATATATATATACACATATGCATATATATATAAAAACATACACGTGATTTGAGTTTGCCTGGCCAAGCATTAAATTGCAGACTGTCCCTCTTGAGATAAAGCTATTTTTTTGGACCCTTTTTTGCTGAGGAGGATACAGCCTTCACATGGCTGTTGAACTGAGGAATGTAGCAGCAGTGTCAGGTCTGTGTCATGCCTCCATCATGGGGCTTAGAGCGTCGTCCAACCCACAAGAATAGCTCACTATATCCTCTACACAGAAAAAAAATAAATCTAAATGTGACTGTACTGAATCAGTGGGTTTAAAAATCTCTGTGTGTCAAAAATTCACTTCTTTTGATGTCAGTCCAGCCAAGTATAGTCTCATGGTCATATGCATCTCAGAGTCAACTTCCTCTTTGATAGAGTCATGAAACCCTGCTGAAAATGAGACATTCTGTGGCTAAGAATGTGTTCAGAATTTAGGCTGAACATTATCAGAGCCATGAATCAAATAAAGGATTTTTGAATTCCAAGAAAGCATCAGTTCCCATGTCTCTCCATTTGCCTAGGGACAGCTAAGTCCTTGTCAGGAGCAGCACTGCAGTCCAGAGAAGGCTGGGCACCTGCACAGGGCAGCACCTGGGCGTAGAGATGGACTTGTCATGTCCTGAATTGTGATCCCCTTTTAGCTCTTCCTCTGTCCACCAAGATAG
The DNA here is from genome assembly GCA_013397865.1 of Struthidea cinerea. Lineage (NCBI taxonomy): Eukaryota > Metazoa > Chordata > Aves > Passeriformes > Corcoracidae > Struthidea > Struthidea cinerea. The sequence continues at coordinate 425,980 of VZTI01002735.1, forward strand.
AGTGAAATGTATTTACAAATACCAGAATTAGCTGTACCATGTGATTAGTTAAGCCCTTTTTTAAAAACATGTGGGCCGGCCCCCTCTGCACCACAAGCCTTATAAATAACTTGCTTCCTGGCTGTTGTGTTGACAAACTGAGCTCCTTCCACCACCTCTGCCACCCCCACCTTCTCCCTTCACCAACACATGCTACTTCTCAGGACTTCAAAGTTTATTTATCAAGCATTTTTGGGGGGTGGGAGGAGAGCAGGATGGAAAAAAAGAGGCATCATATTGTTCACAAAAATCAAAACCATCAATTAAAACCAAATCCTTTCTTATCAAATGTTGGTACACACAGGAACTAAGCCCCAACCTGTTTTGAAAGTAACGCAAAGGTTAGCAAGGAGTTGCTCAGGAAATCTTGAACTTCAGAAACCCTGCAGGACTTTTTAGGTGACACTGAAGTGGACTGAAATCCACCCAGGTGCTGCACAGAGCCGGACTCTTCCAGCCCGTGCCCTGGTCAGCTGGCTCAGCGACACTCACTCAAACTTCCATTCCCAGGCTTTATGCTCTTACTTACAGGCCAGCTAATGACTGGCCTTGTGAAAATCCCTCTTCAGTGCCAACGATTCCATCCGCAGGATATTGAAAAGTAAAATGTCCCCCAATTTAAATGCAAAAGCCCTACTTTATACTGCATGCAAAACATAAAATACCTTCCAGTAAGTGCTTCACATCCAGTGCTTTATGCAGAGGGCTGAAAGGTTTTCTGTCAGAGTCATTAGGATCCAGGAATATGCAGCAATAAGTTTCAAGTGACCCACCACAAGCGTGTTAAATGCACAAACATAGAGGTAAAGGGGTTATCTCTGTCTCGTGTTTGGGAGTCTCCCAAATGCTGACTTGTTTTTTACCTATATGAAGCATCTGATGTCACTGGTGTGTGTGGGTGGAAAAAGCTGTACAAAGGTTAAACAAGTTCTTTCATCCTTGCTCATGAAAGTAGGCTCATGTTGCATTTCCAGTAACTAAGTGCGTTATTATAACAGGTTGGGGATTTACTTTCTGCGTGCGTCTGTACCTCTGGTGACTAACTGGCCATGTGCTCTCCCCACTCCTCATGATGTTGCTTAAATTATTGCTTAATCTGAATGCTCTTTTGGCCCTAGTTCAGAAAGGTAGTGCAGCCAACATTTCCCGCTATCAGTGAGCAGCCTTTCTAGCACAGCACCACAGAACCTGCTTGCAGGCTACAGAAATGAGCTTTTTAGAAATTAAAGTGTAAAGATTGCATCTCATAAAACAGCTTGTTTCTTCAGCCAAGTACTCAAACGGAAAGGTGTCACTGAGTTCAACGTAGGAGCACGCATTTGCATGTGAGCATGGGAAAAATCCCATTTAGCTTAATATTAAGCAAAGGATTATGAGTTTTGCTAGATGGAGGCCTAAAAGACTCTAGAATCAGTGGAGTTACCTCAGTGGATATCATGCACTAGAACTATCCAAAAGCCTCTGACAAAGTGAGTTTTTTTCCCAGAAAGACTGTTCAACACATGGGAGCCCAGGATGCTGGAGAAACCCTTCCCGCAGCTGAAATATGAAGGCTGTGCACAAGCTGCACTCAGAGGTGCAGCTGGAAGCTGAGGAGCTCTATGTGAGTCATTTTTTGCCGGTGTAGCTCCCATGCTGCAGGAGGGTAGGTGTATCAGCACAGAGATCATCACAGCTACCTCAGGGAGAGCTCTCTGCCTCCCACACTGCTGCCAGCTCCGCCTGGGCCGGCCAGTTCAGAGGCAGCTCAGATGTGTCTGCGCCAGCCCCAGTGCCAGCTCTGCGCTGACAGCTGCAGCGCAGCACAGAGGCGTGAGATGCACAGTAAAAACAAAGAACCCAGATGGCCCAGCAGAAACTGAGCTGGGGTGTCTTCTAGCAGAGCTACTGATGGGAATGAACCCGAGAAAGGGATGTGTGCTTATGTGAGAGCATCTGCAGAACGCACACACACAGAGAATCAGGGTTGTTTGAGCTGGAAAAGGCGTTGGAGATCATCGGGTTCAACTGTTAAGCCAGCACTGCCAGATCCACCACTAAACCGTGTCCCTCAATATCACATCTACACTTTAATATGTACTAATTAATATATAGAAGACAAATTATTGGTCTTTTAAATACCTCCAGGGTTGCCAATTCCACCACTTCCCTGGGCAGCCTGTTTCAATGCTTGACAGCTGTTTCTGTGAAGACATTTTTCCTAATATCCAATCTAAACCTCCCCTTGAGGGAGACTTTCTTCTCTTGTCCTATAATTTTCTGCTTGGGAGAAGAGACTGATCCCCACCTGGTCAAAACCTCCTGTCAGGGAGGTTTAGAGAGTGAGAAGGTCCCCTTGGAGCCTCCTTTTCTCCAGGCTAAACACTCCCAGCTCCCTCAGCCGCTGATCATGAGATTTGTGCTCCATCCCCTTCCCCAGCTCTGTTGCCCTTCTCTGGACACACTCCAGAGCCTCAACATCTTTCTTGTCATGAGGGGCCCAGAACTGAACACATTATTGGCTAAGATTGAAGAAATTTTACACATGGTGACAACCCTAACAAGGCCAGGTGAATGGCAGCCCAGTACATGCTGATAAGTGAGAAGCAGTAACAATTAGTAAGAAGAATTTGGAAAGTCACAGGCACTTTATTGACTTCAAACCGCTACACTCTGGAAAAGGGTTGGTTCACTCCTGACAACAGCTCTGCAGGAAAACTTCTGTAGAGTGTGGAACCTGTGGGAAAAAAATGACAAATTGTGTATTATGAGGCATAAGACACGGGGTGGAAAACATTATAAACAGTATAATGTGATAGGTACATGAATAATGCACTGCCAACAGGGACACTGTGTTCAGTTTTGGTCAGTGCTTTTAGAGGAGATAATACAGCAACAGAGGGGATTCAGATAAAAAATAATTAAAATAAATAGAGGAATGAAGAATTTTCTATGTGAAAAGATAAAAAGGATTAGGTCCATTTAATTTAAAGACGAAATAAGAGGGAATATATTAGAGGTTTCAATATGATGACTCTAATACCAATGAAATATCCTGTGCTCCTATTCAATGTTTCTCTCATTCAAAAAAGTGGAAAAATTACATGATAAAAGTCCATAAGGAGTGATAAAAGACTGCATTTTTTCTCACAACACCAATACAAAATTATTCTCTGTAATTCTTTGTTCTAGCAGAATTTAAATGGACTGAATGCATATAAAGAAAACTGGAATATGCAAATTCAAAAAGTTCAAGAAATATTTTTCACGAAGTTGTAAACACCATCTCTAGACTGAACAGATCCTGCTCTGATGTCATATGCCAATTCCAGCATAGATTCAGGACAGGGAAGAGAAAGCGTGGGAGGGAGTGTGCCATAAAGATGCTTTTTCTATAACTGGTGGCAGTGTGACTTTGGATATCTCATGCCCTGTTAATAGGCCTAAGTTGTTCAGGAAGGTAAGATCCATCCTTTTCCAATGGCAAAGCCTCTGGCCCTATCCTTGCGTTGCTGTAAGCCAATGAATTTTAAACTCTGTATGTTAAACCCACTGCCAATGCAGACCCAAATCATGCCTGCCCTGTGCCTCAGGCTGGGGTAACACGCAGGAGAAAATCCACTTCTGGTGTGAAAGGGGAAAAAATATTAGCCTGACAAATTATTTAAAAGCAAATGATAACACTGAGAGCTGTTTGTAACTGTTTGGAAAAAAACGAGCAAGTCCCAGCAGAGACAGACTGGCAGGCAGAGAGTGGAGGAAACGTTGCAGAGCTAATTAATTTATTACATAAATCCATAGCTTAACAAGTGATTAGCACTCAATATAAATGCCATGAGCAAAAAAAAGGAACATTAGAGCTTTCGGGAGCATCAACCAGCCTCCTTTTGGGAGGGTAGGACCAGTGTAGCACTGAACCTTCAGGAACGAGTGGCTCATCACACGCTGCATGTAGTGGCCAGATTTTTCCAAAGCCAGAAGCTCTTCCTTTCCCATACCTTAGAAAGCCAACAAAACAAAACAAACCCCAAAAATCTCCAAACCCACATGCAGTACAATGAAAGAGAAAAAAAAATTTAAACCCCCTGGTCTTTGTAACCCAGTTCCTCCTACATGCATTTCCCACAAACTGTCAACATCCCACAGGAATCTACCCACGTTGCACATCACAGCACAATGCTCTCGACAAAGGCATCTCAACCCATGATGTTTCAGGCAGCCTTTCAAACCGCCTTCAGTGTTAAGTAGGTTCACCAGCTCTGTAATTAGGTGTTAAGTTTGATCAATCCGGGAATTTTTGCAGGGAGAGGCTTCTTTGGCTGTTCAGCATGATTTATGCCTGCGTGGTCTGGCTGGAAGGAATTAAGGGGGGTTTGTCCCACGAAGAAAATGAGACCTTTCCATACTTCTCGTGAAGCAATTAAACATACGTTCAGGTTCATCTCTATTTAAAACAGCCTTTTAAACAAACATGGGGACCTCAGTGGTCCTGTCAGGTCCATGGAACTAAAACAGGCAGGTGACTACTCCCCCTAAAGGCTTTAATTTATAAACATCAATAATAATAATGTTAATAATCATTGTCATAACAACATCTGCTCTGTTTGGCTTTACATGACAACACCAGGCTTCAGGAGGGAACTATGTTAAATTAAAAGCACAGGTTCTTGCTGTAAACAAAGCTGGGGAGACAGCATTGGGAATAACACTGATCCTTGCCAGTACAGTTTTCTTTGGTACATACCAGAGTGTTGTAGGGTTAAAATGGCCATTTAAAATGCCTCTTTGGTGTGTGATTAACTCTCAGCAAGTGAATATTCCTACTGACCCTGCGAACTGAAGGCTGTGTCATATGTTTCGTTTTAGTCTCCAAAATCAGGGGTTAGGACAAAAGAAGGTGGAAACATATCACTTTAGGAGATCAGGAGGTAAAAGTCAAAATGTAAGAGAAAATTATAGGGCCATGTCAGCATCCAGCTCTCCAGAGGGCTGCACAGCTTGTTTTCAGGTGTTTCACTAATCATTGCATTGGTACCTGTTGAGAGAGGTGCTGCTGCTGTCTGTTCTCCTACTCCAAACTCTCTGCCCAGAGTGGGAATAACAACAAATTTGGCAATCAATTCTTGAAGTTTCAGCACCTATCATGTCTAGCACAACTCACTAATCTAAACATGCATCTGCCTCTGTTTTCACCACACATACCTTGATTACCACAAAGCCTGATTTACATTGTTATCTCTCAGGTGTATTCGATGCCTTCCTGCGGGCCCTTTCAACTTCCAGATGAACTTTGGATACACCGTCAGCCAGACAACACATTGCAGCTCTATGGTTTCCCGTGCTCTGTTACAAGTGATACTCTGATATTCCCTTTATTTTATTTAATTTGCCTTCCTATAAATTTCAGTTAGCAATTATGAGAAGAGTAAAGAGCCATGGGCGTGCAGAACTCAGTGGTGTTCAGGGACAGCTGCCACACTGCAGGTGACTGTCCGACCACACTGTGATAAAGAACAGTAGCTCTGCTTACTGTAGAAGAGTTTTCCAGTTAAATTTTTGTTTTTAAAAATCTAATCTTTATTCACATTATCGTGTCTGTCCAAGAAAAATTACATCATTTTATTACTGGTTATTTTCCTGAAGTAACTTTGCTTTTGCAGTTGCATGTGGTATATGTATGGGTATTTATATAAATACAGATATGCACAATAAAATATGTGGAGGTATCTTGATTATGCTCATTTGGGGGAAAGATTCAAAATTACAAAAGAGCAAATTCAGTGGTTAAAAGACATATTTTAACTGGAACATGGTGCAATTCTTCCCTCTCATCTCTACTGTGACCTTATGCAAACCACATTATTTCAGGAAATGTTCTGATCTTTCTAGTCAGTGATTGTGAAGCAACATTTTAAAGGAGGGTTTTTAGGCATACTGCAGTTTCTTATTCCATGGAAATGCAAGGGAGGAGAAAAAGCACTCTTATCTTACCTAATCATTCAACAACTTGTATTAATGATACATTCACACACCTAATAAATTTCTTGGGCTTATTTGTATGTTAATATTAATGTAAAACACATTGAAAGACAAATCATAAAAGTGAGAATTTTAATGTCTGAATCATCACTTAAAGGAAAGAGTGACAACATATGGATGGTATATTAGATGGTCCCAAGCCTCTAAACCTTGAGACCAGCCTGAGTGCAGCATCAGACCTCTAAGTTCATGGTAAGTGATTTAAATGTGAAACATCTGGGGTTTTAGACAATTATGTCTAAAAAAGTAAAGCTTGCAACTCCCCCAAATATACTTTTTTCTAAAAAAAATAATAATTTTTAATTCTTGACATACTTCTGCATTATCTTGAAATGAGAGAGGTTGCGATGGACCTTTGCCCAGCAGACACACCTGGGAGGAGGATTTGGGGCCAAACATTTCTCTGTTGGCTCCTTGTAACTTCACAACACACTCAGTGTTGTGGGTTCCCATCCACTGGGTCCTCTGACTTTGTCAGCTCAGTGTTCACACCCTTGTGAGCTGCTGTCAGGACAGTGCTTGAGGATGTGGCACAGGGGAGGAGGGGATAAGGTGGATGAGATCCAGTGTGGCTCACCCCCGTGTTACACTGGAGAGATGCAGCAACACCTGCTAGACAGACATGCTCAGCCCACACCTTTCCCACTGTGTGGCCACAGCTCACAGAAACCAGGAGGGGAAGGGACAGGTTGGGCGAAATCAAATGTGGGGGTGCTGACCTGTTTTTGTTTGTTTGCTTTTTTGTAAAACTCATGGTGATAAAAAGCCAACATAAATTAGTTACTCATCATATCTGCATTTATTAGGGAGAGGTGTTCCTAGTTTCAGTCCTAATTATGGTGCTAGTAATTTCTGATGGTTTTTTAAATTGGTGTGAGGGACTGCAAAAAATCTCTCCCTGAAAACAAGCAGTGACCATGAAGGTGTAAAATGAGATAATTACAGCCAGAAACAAAAGAAAAAAATGTTAGTTTTCAATTACCTCAATGATAATTAAAACTTGCATCTGATGGCTGTAACTTAAGCATCTACTTAGGAACAGAAACCATTTTGTTCCTTGTTGGTCCTAATTTACATTCCTACAACGGTGCTGGAATAAAAAGACCGGCCAGTGACCAAATGGAGGTGTCTGTATAGCCTTGAAGCAAAACACTTAGGATTTAAATTCCCTTTACTGCAACATGAGCTTGGTTAGGGCAGATTGGCTCTTTGCTTTCATTCACAACACGCACAGAAGCAGCCAAGTTCAGGTTCAAGAGTCTCTCAAAAGGCTCTTCAAGCCCACGTGCCTTTCTCTGACTCTGTGGTGTGAGACCACTGGGTTCTTCAAGCTCTCCAGAGCTGCTGCAGCACACCTGCCATTGAAAACCTCCAGTGGTGAAGATGAACAGCAAAACTGCTTCCATTTTTCAGATGGAAAAAAGTTCATTGTCAACAAACTCCTCCACAGAAAGCAAAGGAGAGAAGATCATCACCAGGGCGCTGTAGGGTGGGTGAAGCCCCCACCCACAACAGGTTCAGCATCTCTGAACACCGACAAGGAAACCTGAGCCTTCCTTTGTTTGCTTTTCCCTGAGGAGGCGTGTTTGGAGGCTGAAGCCCTCTGAGCACATCGAGGTGGGACCAGCCCATCCTGACTGTGGGGGCCCAGCAGCCAGACCCCAGCTCTCTGCACCAGTTCCCAAAGGAAACAGGGCTGCACAGTGGAGAAGAATAGATAACACAAAAGGAGGGGAAAGAGCAGTTGTGAGAAACAACCTCTGAATGATCACATCTTGATGTATTTATTTACACTACTTTTCATAAATTCCACCGGCCACAGCCTTAATCCCAAAGATTCTGAACTATGCAGCAGAACCATTATTTTCCCTGGACAGGGATACTTTCACTTTCAAGTCGTTCCTTGGAAACGCTTTTACAATTAAGTCTTTATTAAGACCTTTCAGAATAAATAGCAGGTGAACTTCGAACAGCTTCCCTCCAGGTTTTGCCAGTAGAAATGCAAGTGCTGCATGTCCTGAGGCACAAGTGATTTGTTGCTAATAACCTAACAGAGTGCTCCTCACAAAAATATTCTCCCTTATTCCTTAATAAGGTCCACGTCCCAGGTGTCTGCTCATGCACACTCCTGAAGTGAACAGGTGAGAGACTTGGCAATCTCTGTTTCTTCAGGATTTTTTTAATCTCCTTTTAAACAAAAATGCTTTTAAAATTAATTCGTCCTAAAAAGAAGGCAATACCTCCTCCTTTAATGCCCTTAACTCTGCAGGAAAACAAATGGTTCCACAGAACGTTAGCAGCAATCACAGGGCAAACCTTCTATAGTTAATCAAAGTAAACATTACAGAGGACACAAGTTTGCTTTCGCTTACAGTAAATGAGTGTATATAGATATCTACTTGGGTAAATAGGCTTCTCAGAAGATTGGCTGTTTTTTTTTCTGGAGAAAACCCATAAAACTTGGAAATTCCAAATAGATATTTTTATGTCCTATTGTGTAGTCACTCATAAACTTCATGTACATTTACTGTAAAAGTACCATTGCCACTGATTACTACCGACTTATTTCAAGCCAAATAATTCTTTGAAACAATCTCATAAGGAATACATCTGCAATATTTTAAATAGCTAAAATTACTGATCATAGATGGAATTAAATGGAGCCATTATTTGAAAGCCCTGCTACCATGCAAGGTGTACTTTTCTCACAATAAGCTCATCCCAGCCACACTGGCCCCCTTTCTGAAAATTCTTTTCCTGCATTGCTCTAGCCCAGCAGTCATTCTGCATATTGACGTTCCTGTGCAAATAAACACGCTTAGAAATGAGGTTCTTTGGCATTTCCTGAGCTTCAGAGTGTTTTCAAGTGCACTTCCTAATGCCTTTTACACTTGAGAAAGACTCGTGTAGTTTTAAAGAAGAAATATGAATTCTCATGGCACGAACACATGCTTTGTGAAGAATATAGATTTTGCAATGTGTGCCATACTATCCACTCAGAATGTGCTGCTGTTGTAGAGAGAGTCACATGCTTGTTTCTCTTGAATAGAATTATGCTGTGAATAAGTCACTGTGAATCAAAGTGTCTCCTAAACCAATAAAGTACTGTACAACAAGCTCAGTAATAACAGAACAGGGTTCAAAGGGTTGCAGGCATTAAATAACATGGTAAGATGGAGATGGTCAAACATACAAGGTGTGTGTTTAACTCTACAGTCTTTAAGAAACTTTCAGCCTGGTTTAATTACTCATCAAAGATATTTTAATGCTGCTTTGCAAGAGGTCTTTATCTTGCTGAATGTTATCTTTCCAATAAATTTCTGTTGCCCCGCAGGCCAAATCATTTCAGCAGAAGTACATTGATCAAGGAGTGTAATGATTCTCTTCCCCCACACCTGACATTTCTACCATTTCATTTTTAGTAGGTTTTTCTTTGATTTTCTCAATCATTAGCTGGTTTTATATCTGGGAGAGTGTACGACAGAACCGAGGGGGTGCATACTTAGGGCTGTTCAACACAGCCCTATCATCCTGTTTTTACACCAACATAAAATTGGTTTAACACAGTGATAAACCAGGCCTGTAACAGCCAGTCCTTCATGCCTCAAGAAGACAGAATTAATCTCTGGGTTTTGGGTACCCTTAGTTACTGCACAGTTGCTCTCAGAGTTGCTTTTTGTTTCATAATTAAGCTCACTGCTCTGTTTTGCCAGTCCCTCACATCTTGTGGAAGCCCGTGCGATATCCAGAGCACAGAAGCCTGACTGTGCTTAGTTTTGAGAATATTCATCAGACTGGAGGATTTGGGTTTGCAGATTCCCTGTCAAAGGTATCTACAGCTGTGTGTGGCTTGATAAACTCAAATGCGCGCATTTGCTCATCATCCAGAAGGAAACAAAACTGAATTGATACGTGTAGCTCAAGAAGCAAGTTTTTATAAGGCAGATGCAGAAAGACAGTTCTGACTTCTGGGATGGCTGTGTGAACAGGAAGGATACCTCCCATCATGTCAGGGTTTGACGACTGCTGCTGCAGTGAGTCGGACTCTCTTTCAGCACTGTTTCGACATCCAGGCAGCCATCACTGTTAGAGCCGCAGTTTTGTGATAGCTGTCACATGAATTTTGTTTTCAGCTGGCTTCATGTGTTTTTAAATCAATCCACAGCTCGTGCCATAAGGAGACATTTGTTTCTTAAGAGGAGAAAGATGTGCTGAGTGATGTGGGAAGAGGGACACCGTGAACACGTTCAGAGGGGCTCTCAGGGATGCCAATCCCACAGCTAGAGCTCATGATTTCCTCTGGATATCTCAGAGGCCCTTCCAAAGCATCTCAAGCCATCTGTGTCCTATCTATATGCTGTGGTCCCACGTCCCTGCCCTGCCTGCTCCCTCCCACCAGGGTGGGTGGGCTCTTGCCTGCCTGCGCAGTACTGAAATGCGTTTCTGCCAGTGCAGCTGAAAACAAGGACAGCGAGGAAGCATCAAGCTTTTGGCAAAGGCAGCTCCCACAGCCCCTGGGGCTGGTGCAAGGACAGGAGAGGAGCATGTGATGGGAGCAGTCAGGACATCAAGCTTCCAGTGAGCTTCACCTTCTGGTTGTGGTGGATGTGGACTCATATCTTGCTGAGTCCTGCCAAGGAAGAGAGAGGAGACCCTGCCCCTCACCTTCTCTCCTCCCCCAGCCTCACACTCCTGCCCCATTCCCCTTGGGATGGTTCTAGTGATCAGATAGCCCTGGGGCAAATCAATTCAGAGAATTGACCTGGTGGAAATCCAACACTGCACATAAATAAATACGCAAGTAAAAGAACAATTTACTGCCAGATATGTCAACCTGTCAAGTGCGTGGTCTCGCCCTAAGGCCACACTGGTTCCAAAGCCAATATGAGGAGGGAGAAGGGTGCCTGCATCTGGAGAGAAAGGGCAGGGGAGAGGGAGCAAGACCTTTCTTTTCAGTGGAAGGTGAGCACTGACTTGGCAGGGCTGCTGTTAGTATGAACTCACCCGCTCTGGTTCTGTGCTACCTGGGCTTGGGATGGAAGGGGGCCTAACAGGGGACAAAATTCATGGAGGAAAATTTTAGTTTCTGGAGGTTCATTCACCAGGATTGAATAATTAATTAGCGGAGAGAAACACACTTCTCTGGGCAAGTGGTTATGTTATCTCAGCTGTGAGATTACCTTATCTCAATTATATCAGATTACTTTATCTCAGCTGTGATCATGGAAGGAGCCCAGAGACATCTACAGCTACCTGAGAGGAGGTTGTAGTGAGCTGGGCTCTGTTTCCTCTGCCATGTCTCAAGCAAACGAACAAGAGGGGATGGCCTGAAGTTGCACCAGGGGAGGTTCAGATTAGATGCTAGTAAAGAAATTCACTGGCACAGTGGTCAGGCATTGGAATAAATTGCCCAAGGTGCTGGTGGAGCCTCTGGAAGTGTTCAAGAACCATCTGGATATGGCACCTGGGGACATGGTTTAGGGGTGATTATGTTGACAGTAGGACTGGATAATCTTACAGGTCTCTTCCAGCCTTGATGATTCTGTGGTTACAGCCTCTAGGGACAAGGCTGCTTTGTGAAAATACGTAACAGCAATGACTTTCATCTTGTCCATCATAGATCCCTGGAGTTCTCTGTTAGAGGGCTGAAGGCTGGTAGGGTGACCCACTGCCCAGGATCTGGGCTGGCTGCCTCACCTCCTGACAGCCCCCACAGAAGTCATCTGTGGAGCCCAGGAGTCTGTGGACCACAGGCAGAAGCCCCTGACGCCCCAGAGCTAGGAACTCAATTCCCTCTGCACAGCCAAAGCAGAAGAAATGAAGAGGGAGCAATAACACCACTCTGCTATTGCTACCACTGAAGTAAAGATAAATACTTAACAAAATTGTTGGGTTTTTTAGTTTTTCAATATGTGTATTTAAAAATAAAGAATATCTGTATTTAAATTAAATTATCCATGTTTTATACTACATGCTCATAATGCTCACCTTGCATTTTCCCCATGGACACATGTATGGCTTATCATGACAAACCACTAGCCCTAGTGAAGAGCAGACCCAAATCTTTTGCAGGAAATTATGCTATGTATTATAAAGCTATTTATTACTAAGTGTGTGTATTTTCAGTCTAATGCAAGGTAGAGGAAAAGCCCCAACTGTTTTTCCTAAATGGATAGGATCTTGCTAATTTAAGAAAACCAAAAATAAAATTTCTGGACATCTCATAATAAAATTAAAAGTCAAATAAAGAAACAAACCTTCTCAAACATTCTCCAAAGAAATTGTTATATTTTGCTATCGTGGAATTTCACCCAGACCCACTGAGTCCTTTTCAATTCTCATTTTTTGTATAACCAGCTCTTTGTCCTCTAGCTTGCACTGATCTAAATTTATAGGGTTTGCTGCCACCTTTTTCAGTTACTGAATTCAGAAAGATTCCTGTTTAAGAAATCTTAGCTGTTCCAAGCATATTTTGAAATCATTTGACTGCCTGTTAGTTAAACTAATAATTTCAGGATGGCTGTGCATGTGCAGTATGTCAAGAGGTCCAGTTTCCATACTTAATAAATATACATAATAAAGTTGCTGAAAATTTTGTGTCTCTGTGTGCTTAGAAGGAAATGACCTCCAAAGCTGGTAACATTTGGAGAGCAAAAAAAAATATGGCATCTTTGTCTCTGCTTTATGAAATTCTTAGGTTTCAGCAGTCACGCACATGGTGCATTATGGTCTGTCAGTATAATTTACCTGGGTTCATTCACCATTTTAGTCAGTGAAAAACTCACCACCTGTGCTCCGTGCTAAAATATTGATAAATAATAGATGTGGAAATTAGTTACTATTGATGTATAAGATGTTGCCACGTTAATAAGTTCCCACTAGGCAGAAGGAGTTTGTATAATTAAGATCATTTATCTGTAAAAAAGTGAGTGTTTGAAGTTGCCAATGATATGTATCACAACATTATCAGAAATTATTAAAAAATCCACACTGAAAAAAAAGGAAGGGTACATTTCTCCACAAAGGCAAGATAATGGAACTTTGGAGATTTTGAAAATTCTTAAATGCTCGACACGCAAATAAAATGTTTTGTTTATTCAAGATTTGTTATTCAACTCAAATAAAATGCTTTGTTTATTTAATATTTGTTATTCAACGTAAGTATGAAGACTGACAAGAATGTTATGTAAGTAACTCAGTGAAACTTGCAGGACACAGCATCATCTTATTTACTTGGTTTTAAATGTCTGCTCAATGCCATGAGCACACAGGACCTGTGCTTTATTTAAAGTTATGATGGATAATTCAGGGCAAGTAATTCCGTCTCCCTGTGTTTCATTTGTTCACACTCATCTCTGTGGTGGAGGACACTGGGATGTAGTATTGGAAATATTAAGGGTTTGATTATCCCTTTCTGAGCATCACTGCTCTTACCGCAGGACAGCACAGAAATGACGAATATACACAGTTTTTCAGCTTTCTTTGACCCTGCTTAGAAAAAAAAAATTGTTAGTTAAAAGTTAAAGTCACCCCAAGACACTCACTGACACACTACGGGTGAAATTCTAGTTCCATTAAAGATGTGGATTCGCCATCATCCTCAATAGGGTTGTGTTTCATTTGTCTTTGATGGGATTTTGCACACTATCTCATTTCGAACTACGCTTACTGTATGTTTCACTAATATCTCAATTCGTAAGAGAAAACATCTAAACTTGTAAGGGAAAACCTCTCCTTTGGTTTGGAGGAATGTTATGCATGAAGAAGGTGACAAGGAGCAGCCATTTTATCCAGAAAGCTCCAAGTATGACAGTCTGGCTTTAAATTTATCACAGACGAGCTAAAATAGCCACCTAAACTCCGGGCAGTGTTTTGACTCTAAAATCCGCACCTTTGTTCCGTGCCTTGGCTGCCATCAAGGTATCGGATGTTTGAGGTGCTGCGCAGGAAGAACAGGCAGTTTGTCGCTGTTCCCTGCTTCTGTTTTTCCCAAGCTGCAGCAATCAAACGAACAAGGAAAGTCATTTCTGCAAGGTGGAGTAGATATCTGTTAACATGCCTGCTGATTTTATGGTGGAGTAGAAGGAACATGGCTTTAACTGCTCGCTGCAGAACACTCTTAAACTTGCATTTATTTACATAGCATCTATGGCATTTAGCCGACTGAAGAGAATTGATTAGCAAGGAGGCTGTTAAACAGCAGTCCTATAGCAGGCACTGCACTGAGGATTAGAGGTTTATTTCACTAATTGGTGCCCTCCTGTAGTCTTTATGAGGCAATTCTAAAAAAATAAAGGAGCGCTCCGAACTGTGTTTGGAATAAAAGCAGAGTGATGCTTTTCACTGCACAGAAATCCCATAGATGAGCTCTTTTAGAAATGGGTTTAGGATTTTCCAGCCAAATTTTTCCTCTCTTGTGAACTCTTGCTGTATCCCTGCTATTCTGTTTAACCCTACAGAGCACAGCATGGTGAAAACCAGACCTGCAGCAGATGCATTAAGGATGGTGTTGTCTTAGTTGTCCACCACAGCTGCCTGGGATGTAGGAGCCACACACCTCTGTTTTGAAGAATTTTTTATCAGGGGAATCAGAAATAAAGCCCTCACCTCCAGGGTTTTAAAAGGTAATCAGAATAAAGGAGATGTGCTCGCTGCACCCTTAAGAGCAGCGTTGGTACTCAGACGAAGAGCTGCCGGGCTCCAGCTGGCTCCCGGAGGTTTCCAGGGCATGGACAGCACCACTAGAGGGCTCACAAAGTATTTAAAGGGTTATTACATGAAGTACATGAAAAAAGTCTCATTTTACTTTCTGTTCCCCCATTTGTACAAGTAACGAATTTCAGAGCCGAACCTGCTGAAGAGTACCTTCATTTTAAAGTCAGCCCCATGTCACAGGTTCACCTCCATATGGGGACACTTCCACCTCCTGACCTCTCCTGTGTAAACTGGCCTTCCATGGAAAACAGTTTTGGCCTGATAACGTTGCAGTCACCAGCCAGAGGCAGCCACTCTGCAAAGCAACACCTGCCCTTCCCAGTGCTTCCAGAGGAATGGAGGAGTTCAGGGCACCAGGTATAGCAATATTGGTGTGTTTGATGTATCAGTGCTTCAGGGGAGAAAGAGTCAAAAAAACCCCAAAACACAAAAAAAAACCCCAACAACAACAACAACAACCACCATAAACTTATTTCCCTTCCTCTTATTCTAAATTCTGGGATAACAAACTGTCAGGCATATGAAGATTTTGTTGTATTGTTCATGGGGTCAGGGAGGTTGGCCATCCCTACAATTGGATATGAAAGCTATTTGTGGCAACTGATAAAAAATGTTAACTACCTCTAAAACACATTTCCTCTTAAGGATCAAGATCTGTCTTTGTTGATGGGGGAGAATACCAAACTAGTATAACGAGTTTTCTTTTTTGTCCTAGCCCTGAAGACCTTGTTACAACATTTGGTGTTGGGAGTAGAAAGGTTTTAATATATAGCCCCAAACTAAAAAATGTGACGGCAATAATCGCAGGAGTATTTCAATGCTAACACAAATTAATTTCCTTTCTTTTTTTTTACTCTTTCTTTTCCCTTTCCTCTCTGAAACAGACTGCCAAGGGAATTATTATGATTACTCTGCATGTTTTGCAGATGGTTGGCTGCTGCACAGGGTTCTCAAGAGAGGTCAACATCCTATAGCATCCAGCTTGGATGCTGCCCTACAGACCAGCTGAGCTGTGGAAGTCCTTAGTCAGCAAAGCTTCTGCTGACATGACTAATTAAAGTCTCTGGTACGTGTCACCTCCTCAAAGCTCAGACTGAAGCCCTTTCATGAGCTGGGACCTGATTTTACTCTCCTATTAAACCCAGTGGATGTACTCTACTTGTCAGGAATGGATGCTGAATTGGACTTTTTCCATTTTAAAACATTTATATGTACATATGTATATACACGGATGTACATATGCACATAGAAGCTGTAACCCCGATGTATTCAGAAGCTGTGTTCACGGATGTTTTCAGGAGCTTCAGCTAAGCCTCAAAAGGTTTTTCTTAGGGATACTAGAGACAAGGACATTGGTTATATCATGTCACCGCTGTGAGGACAGGAAGTTTTCCTGCTTTTTGGCTTTGCTATGTGGCATTCAGTCAAACAGTTCAGAGTGACCATGGTGACAGGCTGATGTGAGACAGCAGGCTGTGTCTTTGTTTAATCTGTGGCTTTTTGGTACGTAATTGATAGATCCACCTTTTTGGTACCATTCCACAGTGAAGTGGAAGAGAAAAAGGGGCAATACTGACATAATGCTGCAACACCCACCTTTAGGGTCCCCCGCTTTCTGTATAAATGCCAGTGATGTAGACACTCGGGTTTTAGCCCCTTTCCATGATTACACTAATTAAAGATCAAATTACCAATAGCAACTGGCCCAAAGGCTCTGTTTAGTTAGGATACTCACATCTGCTTCTCCTTCTAAGTAATGAGAATGATACAACAAATCCAGACTTTCAGACCCAAAGACGGGTAAAAGATCAGTTGTCCCCAGTTGTCTTGGAGTCAACCGGCCCCTGTGACTGACAGGAAGGCTGTGGACCTGGGTCAGCAACAAGCATTGCTGTTTGTACTGAGAGTTTGCTCCTGCACATGTCATCAACTCCAGCTGCCCAGCCCTTGGGGAAGGTCTCCAGGGTTTTAGCCTAAGAGAGAGACAAAGAATTCTCTGCCATCTGAGGTCTTCAGAAGACCACAGTCACTCTGTTCTCCCCCACATGCATCCTGAAAGAAAACTCCTGGAAGTCTGTCTTCATTCAGAAGTAACATCCTTCAGGACAGGAACATGTTTCCCTGACGCATCCGTTTCACAGGGACAAATGCGGGGAGGTGTTAATGCTGAATAAACAGTCTGAGATTCTCAAAGCCACCTTGAGTAAAAACTGGATTTTCACATCCTTTAGGTAGTTAGGGCCTCTGCCCTTATTATCTGAACTGCACCCACACAGGCAGTCCCTGCAAGTGTGGCATTATACAAGTTTGAGTTTCAGATTTATTGTTTCAAATTACTTTGGAACCAGTGACTGACACAGACACATCTGCTCATCTGTGTCAACAAGTCACGGTTCTTATAATTTGGGGTTTCATGAATCTTGGATTTCTAAAATGCAAATTATCTATTTATTCTAGAAATTGGTGTGTCTACTGTCATTTATTTCAAGGTGGGCTTTTTCATTTTGAACAATTTTCACAAAGTTGCATACCACTATTTATGTATGATGAGGTTGTATAGACCAATAAAAGCAAATAAATTACAAGGTAAGATGGATGATAAATTGATGATACATTCCTCACTCATGCTGTTGGGCCTAGTTATTGCAGGATTGCCAACCAGCTCATGATAATTACATATTGCAAATGGAGCTGGGGCGGGGCAGAAATCATTGTTTTGGGTTCATGTTACTTTCTCTGAACTTTATTGGCATGTTTGATTAATATCTCTTTTCTATATTTTGAGTTCATAGGGCCTGCAAACTCAAATGCAAACCTCCTGATGGATCAGGAAGAACAAGGCTGGTTTTGACTCTTGTCAAAAGCACAACAACAATTTTAATTACAGAATCAGAGAATCTTAGAATGGTTTGGCTTGGAAGGGACCTTAAAGATCATCTCATGCCACCCCCTTCCATATACGAAGGCACCTTCCACGAGAGCAGGTTGCTCAGAGCCCCATCCAATCTGGCCTTGAACACTTCCAGGGATGGGGAGTCCACAACCTCTTGGGGCAGCCTGTTCCAGTGTCTCACCACCCTCACAGTAAAGAATTTCTTCCTAATATCTAATCTAAATCTACCCTGTTTCAGTTTATAGCCATTATCCCTTGCACTATCACTACCTGCTCTTGTAGAAAGTCTTGTTTCATTTTTAACCACAAAAATGTGCAGTTCTTGCTTCTTCCTCTTCGCAACCCATTCTTGACCAAGCTAGTTATTTCCAGAAGAGACACCAGCCAGTCTTGTCTCTGTTTGTGAGAGAAGGAGGGGCTTTGAAGAGCATGGGGAAGGAGCTGTTGCACACAGTGATCGCAGGTTTCTGTTGGTCTCTGTTTTTACTGTTTCCTAGAGTTCAAAAGCAAGTGTGTCTTTCTATTCTCTTACTGGGTATGAGTGTAGTTTCAATCCCAGAATGGTGGTGGTGCCTAGAGAGGAGTTTAGTCATTTTTGCTCTCTCATTTTACACTCTTATGTCCTTAACCCAATTTAAATGGTCAAAGCACTCTGGGCCAGCGATTTTTGTTCGCTCAGTATGCACACGGTCCCCAGCACTACAGGGTCCCACTCCAATGAAAACATTAAGTGCATCTCTGATGGAAATGCTAAATAATTGATCACAAATCCCTAAATCATACAATGCAATGTAATTTCTTCTCCCAGATTTTCCTACACTGTTATTTATATCAGCATACGGTATTGATAAAAGAAATTTGTAATGAAGTCCCAGAGATGCTTTGATTTAATGTGGTTACAGAGGCTATCATTGCAAGTGGGAACAAATAGCTCTAATGGATTTTCTAGTACCTTGTTTTCATCATCCGTAATAGGCTTTCATCTGTGCTGGTCGGAACTGTAGGATGTCCGTGTGTTCTGCACCCAGACTTTAACAGATCTATATTTTATGGCCCTACAGTAAAAGTAATTGCAGGTTTTATAATGTCTGTGTACTGTTCCGACTGAAAGCAATCCATTTAGAGACTTCTGGAAAGCTGAGTTGTTTCAGTTACAAGTGCATGAGCTGACACGGGCTCCAGTCGTGCAGCCAGCCAGTTACCAGCCTCTTTTTAATGAGGGCACATTCCAGAGATCTAACTTTCTTTTCCTTTCCCTATCCCAAAATAGAAGAAGGTTTTTGAACATGAGGGGTTTAAGCTGAAAGGATCCTGCCCCTGAGTTTCATCGGTTCAGAGGAAGTGCAGGAACGTGGAGGCTGGCACAGAAGATGCTGGCAGCTGGAAACGGCAGCAAGGGCAGGATGCCAGCGTGGCTGCTCACCCTCTTCCCAAATCAGACCCTTCGGCTGCAGCTCCCACTTGACAAAAATCAAGATTTGATTTTGAATCACTGTCTGACCTCAAATTAGCTTTCAAAAGCCATGCAACCATTCTTGGCAATCTCACCATAGGAAAGCAGGAACTAAGGCAATCAGAGAAAAACAAAATCACTTCCTTCTTTTTTTTTTTCTTTATTTTTTCTTTTTTTCA
>VZTI01002735.1:445283-518758 GCA_013397865.1 Struthidea cinerea
TTTTTTTTTTTTTTTTTTTTTTTTTTTTTTTTTGTTGAATGACAGGGTAATTATACCATACCTAACATTGGAGGGTTCTGCCAAACACTCATACCTACACAGCCCTCCACAGGGCTGCCTCCTGCCCCCATGGTAACAGCCAGCCCTGCAGCAAGAATCTGGCCCAAGGAGCAGGAGAAGGTAACAGGGGATTGTGGCTTTTTAAAGGCACAAATGCCCTCTAAATGCCAGTTCTGCCACTTGCTCCTCTCAAGACCAGGAATAACTCAGTCCGAATGTTAACAGTGCCTTTTTCACTGTATGTGATGAATGGATTAATCCTGCTATTATCAGAATAATTAATCTTGCTCGACACTCCAGGCAAAAAATCCAATATTATGGATTCCACAGATATGGCAGTGCTTCATAATATTTTGTTATTTTTTCAATGTATAATTAATAAGGAGAGTAGAGAATCCAGAAGAATCAGCCAGCATTAAAATAAGCAGAAAATGGAAAGTCAAGGTATCTGGAGGTGAGTCTCAGCTATTTCAGTGACAGCATCAGTTGAAAGGAAATTCCCCAACTGAGAGAGAGAAGATCCAGTTGCAGCTGGCTACAACATAGGTGCCACTTCCCAAACTACCTGAAACTACTTTTTGTCATGATATGAATTATTTCTCTCAGTGATTAGTCTAATTTTAAACTGTCATTGTTTCCACAATATGCTCCTTGACTGGACTGCTCCAGATCTGTCAGCTGGAGAGGAAAGGGTAGCCAGCCTATACCTTTGGCATTGTCAGTCTCCCAAAAGCAGCCATTCAGCACAAAATCTTGTGCATGGCTAAGCAGGGAAAAAAAACATTCTTTAGTCTTATGGGTAAGAAATTAGAGAATCCTTGTACTAATCATATAATTTTTTATTTTCAGAATGGCTCCCCAAAGATTTTCCTTGACTCAAACAATACACATCCTATTCCAGCTCTAGAAAACCATGTGAATCAAACAGTAATTTCCAAACACTGTATTTTTTGGCTTAAAAATTACCTCCCCTCCCAACACACCCACATTATCTTCTTATGTGCTTTCTTCTCCCCCAGGTTAAATACTCATTCTGAGGCTGCAGAGATGACCAGACAATATTTGCTGCATGCTTGGTTCAGCTCCCTACCTGGGAAAAGAAGCAGTAACAACATGCTTGGAGCTCCTTCATGGACCAATGGGGGCTTGACTGTTTGATGCAACCTTCACTTGGCGTGGACACCACTGACCTGCTGTAGCTCAGAACCTGGCCTGAGAGACAGAAAAACTGTTATTTTTACTGTCAGGGGGAAAAAGTGTCACTTCAGAAGGAGTTGCTAAATGACATCTTCACTTTGCAGCATCCCCAGCTGAATGTGCCACAGAGCAGTTCTGTGTCACTCCAGGCTGCTTGTGAGGAACTGGTGTGCTGGTACACCGACCTGTACGTGGGATTTTGGGGAATTAGGGAATGAGAAGAATTTGCCTGAGTTTTTAATCAGAGAAGAAAACATTCCATGGCACAGATACTCAGTTGTGATCACTTGCCATGGCATTACAGACTTCAGCTGAACAACTTTATGCAGCAGCATCAGCAAGCTCTGGCGCCTTGAACACCGGAAGGACGATGGAAGGAGGAAACCACAGTCACAGGGAAAAACAATGTTTACTCAGAAGTTCTGTGTGTTCTTGGATCAATGTGAAAAGGTGTTACATTATTCAGAGATGTGAAAACACATTCTTGACCCAAAAATCAAATCTCCCCTCAGCCACCATGATGGTACTTAAGTCTTGATGGAGGTCTCATGGAAATACACAAAGCAGAATCACTGCTGCCCATTCAAAGCTTCCCTAAAATCAAATGCATTTTTCAGCCACAAGACCTATCAGACACACCTGGCACGGGTTAGACACTTACATGCCATGATTAGAGGTGGTCTACTGGAAGGTGTCCCTGTTCCTCTTAGGAAAGCTGATCTCCAAGGTCTCTTCCAACCTAAACCATTCTATGGTTCTTTGTATTGAGATTTTGTGGCAAGGTTTTCGGAAGCAGGGGGGGCGACAGGGGTGTCTTCTGTGAGAAGGTGCTGGAAGCTTCCCCTATATCTGACCCCACACTGGAACAGGGGAAAGGTGTGGAGTCCTCCTGCTGGGGAGGAAGGAGCAGCAGAGAGGAGTGATTAACTGACCACAGCCCCTATTCCCTGTCCCCTTGTGCTGCTGAGGGGTAGGAGGTGGAGAAATAGGGGTGAAGTCGAGCCCAGGAGGAGGGGAAGGGAGGGGGGAAGGTATTTTAAGGTATGTTTTTTATTTCTCGTTATGCTACTCTGCTTTTATTGGTAATAAATTAATGTGATTTTGTCACATCAAGTCTGCTCTGCCCATGATAGTAATGGGTGAGTGCTCTCTCCCTGTCCTTATCTCAACCCATGAGACTTACGTTGTATTTTCGTTCCCCTGTCAAGCTGAGGATGGGAGTGATAGGGTGGCTTTGGTGGGCACCTGGTATCCAGCCAGAGTCAACCCACCACAATTCATCAGACTTTTCCTAGAAGAAAAATTCACTGGCATTGAGAGATGAACCAGACCCCCAGAAAATGTTAGTCATCCATGGAGCCAAACCAAAGGTCCTGGAGCTCTTGGTCTAACAGAGCTCAAGCTTTGCAGCGGAGAGATTGGAAATTTCTGGAACCTTTATTTTAATGGGATCTCTTTGGGTGATCCAGTGCTTTCCAGTGGAACCAAAGCTGGATTCTGGAAATCCCCTCTGGAGCAGTGGACATGTTGTCTGAGCCAGCTGGTCTGAGGCCCAGCACACTCTCACTCCTGCCATGAAGCAGTTTCCAAAAGTGTGGTGCCAGAGGAGGACAGGACTGGGAGCACAACCACCAGCCACAGAAACACACTCGTTCTTCAGCAGCGAGGACCATGAGATGCAAGCCCAGGTTTGCTAGTACTTTAATCACTCTGCAAACACTTTTTCTTTCAATTGCTTCACCACCTCAAAATCTTTGCTTCTGTTTGACTCACAAATATGGTGTAAATTTTATGTTTGTTTTTTTTAGGGAGCCTTTTACAAGCTAGAAATCTAATGTTTTCAGCTGAGGCAGTTGCAGACTAACCCAACCACTGATGGTTGCAACATTATCTTGTTTTTATGCACTCATTTTAGTGTCTCTAGCTGGTATTTCTCATTGCACTGTTCAATTTATAACAGGACTACCCTTCAGCATATTTGTGTACAGGGCTAACCACAGTAGGGCCCTGTTTCATAATTGTGTTGAGGTAATACCCAAGGCTCTCAGCAAGAAATAATAATAAATGACGTGACACAACTGTGCTGAGTCACACCTTTTTAAAGCCCAGCTCTTTTTGAGGAACACAAGAGCTTAGATAAAAACAGCCACAGGCAAAGAGCCCTTTCTGAACAGCTCCTGGTAACTCATTCAAGTCAGTGGTCATAAACAACAATAGCACAGCTGTTAGATAAATGGGATGCTTACAACTGCGCACAGAAAACCTAAAAATTTCAGCAACAAACCCATTAGCTTTTACTACATGAGTGGTACAGGACCTGCTGTTTCAGTAATGCTCTGCTGGGTCACATAAAACCTGTAGAGAAAACACAGAGAAGTCTGGCACCCATCCATTCCTCCATCTGTCTGAGGGCAGCTGGGAAACTGCCCCAACCCGTCCTCAGGCTCGGGGATTCTCTAATGTGGCAGCCACTGCCAGGGTATCAGAACTGTGACCAACACATTCACAAGCCCCAGTTTGCAGTGAATGCCCTTTACCATCTCTTGTTAACACTTAAAATAAAAGCTCAATTTTTTGCAGCTGTTTCAATCAGCCCCACTCCTGGGACATATATTTTCAAAACAGCGAAATCACAGACATTCAGCAGCTCTTCTGGATCGTCTCACCAGCCTGTGACCATGTCCAGTACAATCCTCCGCACCAGAAATTTTAAAACTATTTTCTACCACATCCTATTAACATCTGTAATCCACGGCTCCATGCACGACAGTGGAGAGTGTATTCTGAAGATGTGATGTATATTAAAGGCACAAGAGTAGGGACACATCAGAACACAAGGCAAAGACATCATGAGCCAGGGTCTGTTGGTTTTTTCTTAGGGGTTTTTTTGGGTAAGGTGTTTTCCTTTTCTTCCCCCTGCACTACATAGTCCTCCTAATTTGTTATGACTCTGAAAAAACAATAACCTAGGATGAAGGAATTAGATTAAGTCCTTCCACTTAGTTAATTTCCATGATCTAATATTTCCCTCATGTTCCAACATAACACTGTGCTCTGCTGACGACATTAGGGCTGAGGAAGTCTCTTAGAAGTCAGATTCAATTCAAGGGCAAGGCAGACCAGAGACCACTTAGTTCCCCAGACAAAGTATTCTTGGTTTAGTGTGCTTGTAGGTGAGCCAGAAGCTGTAATGAAAATACTTAGGAAACCAAGTCCCCTTGGATATAGAAGATCAATAATGTTCTCAACAAAGTTGAAAACAATTCAGAACACGGTGTCTCACCAACTTGTACTGTAATGTTCTACTGTAGTTTCTGTGGATCTCATTTTTTGGCAATATCTTGGAACAGCAATCAATACTTGTCCAGGGTATGCCTCCCCTCCAATTTATTCTGTTTTTCAGCCAGTGGCAACAGCAATTATTTAAGGACAACTAAGCACTGATATGTTGCTAATGATGAGTATTTACTGTGTGTGTAACAAGGATCAAGACCCTTCCATGATGGATACTACCGAAGAAAAGATCCCCAGATGCCCTTTGATGGAGCATCTGAGGAGATTCTGCATAAAATAAACAGCAATGGAAAATCACCAGTGGGCTTCCTACCCTTTCATCCAGCAAATAAAAATGTTACCACAAAGACAGTCGACACTAAAAAGGAATGGACTATCTATGAAGGGGGCTGAGCTTGTATGTAGGAAGGAAGAGAAGGAATTATTTTAACAATATGGGAATTAGGGTTTTGTGGCAGCAAAGTGAAAAAAAGTTGGGTTTGTGGGACTGATTCCTGGTATGTGCTACTTTTGTTTTTCTGTAAGTCTGTATTTTGTGTTTGCCGGAAATGTCAAAGTGTGAGATGGAAGATTTTGGTTTATGTCCATATATTATGAAGACAGTAAAGCACAGCAATCCATCAATCCAGTAGCTGGTGTTTAATCTCCTTTCTTCCTTAGATCTGCTTCTCCTGCTCTTCCAAGAGGATGCAAACTGTCTCATTCCCAGGAAGTATAACAAACCCTCAGCTTCACAAACAACAAGTCTTATTGAGCCTTTGGGAAATGCTCTGAACAACGCTGTCCATCTCCTCCTGTGGCAAAACATTTCAGCAGAGACAGCGCTGATGGAAATGAGTGGCAGAGGAATATTGCAAAATACATGTGTCTCTAGAGCCCAATATGACTGTTTGTCTGAGGGAGCTGAACACAGGGACACACTGGGAAAAGCACTACACACTGCTGGATGTGATGGCATTGCTGAATACTGAGCAGCAGCAAGAACAGGACATACACAGCAAGAGGAAAACAAGCGCATCGCCTGAAACAATTGAACCAAGTTATACATTCAGTGCTTTTAGGTCACTGCTAGACATGAGTAAGGAGCAATATTAGCCTTGTGCCCAGAACCAACTCAAAGTTTTGGTTTCCAGATCCTTCTTCACAGAGTTGTCCAAAGAACTTTCATCTAATCAAACTCTGGACATTGCCTACATTTGATTTCTTGGCCCCAGGTTTCCCATCTCAGTAGTTCAAGTGCACCAACAGGAGCAGAACTGGCAGAGTGAGCATGGAAAAGGCCCCTGGGATGGTGATACCCTCACCAAACCACCGCTTCCACCCGCTGGGAGCAGGACAAGGCACCTCCATAGCCACACCCACAGGGACAACCCTCAGCAGTCACACCCTGTGGGATTTCCTCTGGTTTATCATCTGATCTCCAGCCCACAGCCAAATGGAACCATCGGGGTTACAGGTGAGCGAAGGAAAAGTGCTCTTTTTCTTCCTTTGCATCCCTCCTTCTTCCCACCTCCCAGCCTCCTCCCTCACCTGAATCAATCCAAAGCTGCAGGAGTAGAATCACAAGTTAAAGAGCAAAAGATAGGGAATATGGAAAAAGCTTGTCATAGAAAGGGGTTACTCATACCATCATGAGGAAGCAGGGTGATTATACACACTTTACACAGAGCAATAGAAACAATAGGATTACTCACACAATTTCAAACTCTAATGAAGTGCATCAGTTACACTCCCACAGCAACCTGGAGAAGGAAGGAGAGTAAAATCTGCTGGTGTAGCCTAATAAGGACTTTGTGAGAGAATCACAGTTAGCATGTCCTACTTATGGTTTGCCACAAGCCTCCTGGGGACTGCAGTCCAGGGTTTCTGTATGTGCTCAGCAACCCAATGGAGAGAGAGAGGAAGCACAGATGTGTGTATTTTTTGTGTTTTTTCCAGCCACCTCCTCTTCCAGTGTCATCCTTACCATAATCAGTTCAGGAGGTACAGAGTAGGTAGAGCCAAGGTAGGTACAAAATCGAAGGAGGAAGTTCACCAGCAGCTATTTTGAGACTCTGAAGAATACACTTTGTATTTCATTTTAAATCACTGGTGACACGCCAAAAAGACAGAGGAACAGGACAGATCTTCTTGAGTGCAATTCTACAACCAGACCTCTTGAAAAGAGCAAGAGCTGGATTGACTTTGTGCCTGTGACTGTGAAGGCAGTATCTGTAAATTGAACCAATGAAAGGAAACACACCCCCTTCAATTTGTAGATTTCCCATCTGAGATCATCTCATAGGAAAGTCCAAGCCTACAGAATCTGTAATCCTTGATTTTGTGTGAGATCGAAATAATTCAAAATTAATTATTTGCTTCATACTTACAAAAATGCTTCACTGCTGCTTCATATAATTTTGACCTTTCTATTATAATGTTACAAAAAAACCCATAAATCTAAATGTAAGCATAAAAATAAAACTTGAAGTGAGCATCATGCATCCTAAATGTACTGAAATAAAGCAAAATTTTTCGTAAAGATGTTGCTGAAATCATTGTGTTCTGTGTTGAATCAGCACTTTTCAAGCCTCCATCCAGCTCAAGAATTTGTATGCTTTTTACATTTATTCCTTTTCAGCAGAAAAGCTTTCCCAATGTTTTTTGATGGCACCATGATAACTTCGTCATTGCATTTGTGCTTAAAATTCCCTTTGCTTACATTGAAAAAATAGTCACGTAGCTTAATTCTTTTTTTTTTTTTTTTTCACTCCTTGCCACGAGAGCACCATCAGCTTCATAAGAAGCTCGGAGATATTCGGTTTGAATAATCTCAAGCAAAATTGTGCAGAAGACTCCTCAGTTTGCATTACCCCCTGCCTGAGTGTCTGAGCTTTCCAAAGGCATAACTGGAACCCTGACATCAACCAAAACTTTTTGCAGCAACCCATTGGTGTTTCTGTTTATTATCATGCCTGATGTTACAATACACCCTCTCCTAAGAAAGGCAGTGTTTAATTGACCAAACAAGAAAAACAAATGCTTCCCCAAGGCATAAATTCCATGAACTGTTTGGATGTTTTCTATGAAGCTAACAAACGCTTCTGTCAGTATTTAGAAGACTTAGACACTGGTTTTTGAATGGACTGAAGCAAAGAAGAGACAGCCTTAATGAGATTTTATAGTTTCAACAAGTTTAAAGACATTCCAGAGTAAATACTACTTGTTTTATAACATTACTCATAAATAAATGAAGTTTTTAAGATAGACTTTATACTCTGATTAAAATTAATTTAAGTTAGTTATATTAATACAGCTAGAATAACAGAAAAAAATATGGTTGCATTCCAGACTTACAGGGGAGAGTGTCAGGCCTGTTCTTGAAACCTTCTTTTTAATATATTTGTATTTAATGTGTCCCTGCAATAGGACTACATGTGGAAACACTAAGTGCAGCTTTATGGACTTTTGGGGGCTTAGTGCAGCTGCAGGGATATAATCCACAGATGATCCAAACACAGGAAAAGAAATGGATTCAGTTTTTAATGCCAACGTCGTTTACTGACTTCATGCTGCTGTAGTGTAGGTGAACACAAGACTACAGAGAGGAGGACTAATTCTTGTTCTTCCCAAACAAATGAAAAACATTAAACCAGCATTTTCACTGCCAGAAAAAAAAAAAAGAAAGAAAAAAGAAGAAAGAAACAACAAGAAAAAAAACTCTTCAACTTTCCATGGTTTTAGCATTGGAAAAAAACACTGGCAAGCTGCAACCCCGGCTCCAAAGCCATTAAATTCTTGAGGATGTCATAGCACTGTCCTTAGGATCAATGAATCAAAGGCATACCACTGTCTCACAGGCAAGTTCCCTGTTTTTCCCCCCTTGCCCTTCCCCCTAAGAGGGAGCATTCCAGGAAGGATGTTGCCTTTCACATAGAAACATGATATAGTGAGCCTGGAAGGAAGAGATACCTGTCTGGGACAGGTCTGGGTTACTCAAGAGCTGAAGTTTTTCTTGTCATATCTGAAACAATCTTTAAGTGTTCTGATGTGCATGATTGCCTGAAAACTGGGTGCTTAATACACACAGTCAAAATGCGAAGCGTATACATGCAATTTCAGCTTGATCAAACCCAGGGAATAAAGTTCCTAACACAGGAGTTAATTCAGATACTATTCAGACCATATTCAGAAAATAAATGTGGAACAGCAATCCATGCTGCCCAATCTGTACAGTGCCAGACAGAGTTAATCCTAATGAATGAAGTTATTTTGAATCCTGACTTCCCTAGCATGATTTAATTACTTCAGTTTATCAATTGCTTTTAAGCTCCAAAGTTTTAAAATGCCAAATTCTACCGAGGCGTTGTTGTGGCACGATGTTTAGTGGCACAAACTCTTAGATACTTCAGCCATCTGCAACCAGCTGTAATCATAGTTTCTAACGACATAGGACTGCTGTAATCCAGGCCTGTTGTCAACAGGTGAGCATTCCCAGTTCAACCAAAGCACAAGACTTTGAACCCTTCCCTACTGCAAATATGTCCTATTTGCCTGAATTGTTGGTTGAGAAAAGGACATTACTTCTTGGTCTGTAGATGAGTATCTACTCATACCAGAAATCTGATAAGCCAGCTGGTTGTCATTTTGGAGAGGCTACTGAGCATATTTCCTTAGAAGATGATCAGTTTAAGCAACATTCCTTTAAATTGCCTGGGTTTAAACCCACAGACCTGAAAACGACACTATCTTCCTTGACTGCGCTGTGAACTTCTCAGCCGTGCCTGAGTAACTTATATTTCTCAATAGTTCTCATTTTTGACAGAGTGCTAGAAAATACAGTCTTCTCACCTGGCTTTTGGTTTTGAACAAAATCAAAATTTGAGGTCAAATTTTTGCCCTCAACCTTCTTCATATGCAGTTGAGTTCATGCTTCTACACAGATTCACCTTGGAGAAGAAAATGGCCTTCCGAATTCTGAACAGAATTTCAGGGGTGAAAAATTACTCTTGTTAAAGACAAGAAAACACTCCTACACAACTCTTTACTAAGGAGTCAACTCATAATAAACATCCAGAATTTAGAAAATATAGAAAAAAAGCAACCTTGAATAATTAGGGCTTCCAATTATTGATTACTAACTAGAAATTAGCAATGCTATTAAAATGCCACTTGGTTTTCCATGAAAGATTGGCACACTTAAAAAAAGAAATTCCTTTTATTTTGTATTAAATATTATGACAGAATTGTGTTATTTACTACCCCAACTATTCAGAAGTACAAATTGGATTTTAAATATAAACAGGACCCCCAGAGTATTATAAATTTTAGTTCAAAGGACTGTGTACCATAAAATTCAAAGCCAAAATTGCTTTACTTATAATTTTCCTGTTTTAAAAGTATCAAGCAATCCAAATGAAGAAACCCAATCCTATGCAATCTGTGTGACCAGCTGGCACAGGTATGCAAACAACTGAAAAACAGAAAGCAAAAGCTACTAACTTAAACCAAATGTAATTAATTACTGGATAATTGACCCTGATACTAACAGTATCGATATCAAGAGACTCTTCTGCTCTCTTTGTAACAGATTGTAAATTTTAGGGTTTTATAGGAGGTGAGTTTGTGCCATATAGTTTGGAGTATTCTCAAAGTCAGCATGTTTGGCTTCAGAGTTTTGCGATATGAAAACAAAAAAACTTTGCAAAATTTGCAATCTAATTCAATTTTGAGTTCAGATGACATTTCCAGAGGCTCTATGTGTTCAGATCTACCAAGTTTTTGACTGTAATCTCTATACAATTAGAAAACAAGCAAGTGAAAAAACACTCTGTAACCTAGCTACATAAGGTTTCCCAAAAGAGTTTCCAGGCTTTTAAAGGAAAATCCACTTCATCAATATAGCAAGTCTTTTCAAAATCTTTTTTTTTTTCAAAGGATGAGGAAAAAAAAGAGAGTGTTGCTGTGTCATGGGCAAGATGTTGAACAAAGATGTTTTAGTGGTGATAGTGGTATATATCTCCCACTGTATCTATTTAGTAGTTATGCTTAGGTAGCAATAAAAATGAAGGATGGATCATTATTGATTATGGGATGAAGGCCAGACTGGTGTCTGAGCAGTTGGAGTAATCTGAACTCTGCAGACTGCTGGATGCTCCTCTGTGGCTCAGAGTACAAGCTATGAGTTTAATGGAAGGAGTTACTATAAATAACATCTCTTCTCCTTCATCTCAGGCTAAGTGCAGCCACCATAGCAAACCAGTACTATATCCCACCTGAAAATGCTGATTGTGACAAGATAAATACTGCAAGTTACTTGGGGTATCTTTTTAAGAATTTCTAGTTCCAGCTTATTTGGCATTGACAAAATTAGACACATGCACAAAAAAAATGCTATAATCATTCTCATATCTGATTTTAATAGAAAATGAGAGTCATTGAATCTGCATTACTTTCTTTCCCAAATGGTCTCTGTAATAAAATATGGTCTCTATATCTCTTTCCCTTGCATCAGGAAGACTTTACTTCTGTTGTTATCAGAATCAAAGATCCTCAATACAGTATCTACAGTATTGAGAAGTACCTGGCTTAGTTTTGCTGTATCATCAACTACACAAATAAGTTTGAAGGCACATTTTCTTTACTTAATTAAAATGCGTATGTATCACTGTCAGAAGACTTTTTAGGTCTATGAGCAAATTCTGACTGGGGCATCTGTGTGCTTCTGCGGTTCCACTAACACCAGGAGAGGTACGTGAAGGAAAAATAGGTATTTCTCCAGAGAAATCTGTATTTCTTAAATAATGTCAATTTGTTTTTACACAATTTGAGCTGCATATTAGTCAGAGTGCAGCCTGCAGAAAATTATTACGAATTTAAGAAAAAATGTTGTGATGTCATTTCTACACCCTGAAGTGTCTGGGAAAATCTCTCTTCATCTCTTCCTTTTCACCTGAGCATTAAGAATATAAAGAAGTTTTAAAAGTCTCAGCAAAGGACCTGTTTATTAATAATACAGACTTCTTAGGCTTATGGAGAAAGTTACAGGCATTAAGTTAACTACAGCATTATGATTAAGCATCCAGAATATGAAAGCTGAAGTGCAGTGTTCATATAATTGTGCTACTGGCTTGAGACTTGATATTAATCCAAGATGTTTCACGCGCCAAGGGCCAAAAGCATATCTAAAGACACATTTCAATCTCATCGCACAGCAAGACACAAATAAATAATGTGTCTCGTAAAGTCATATAAAGTGAAGCTGAATACCATAACTGGCCGCATGTTCCTTCCTTCACTCATACTTTAATTATGTAATCAATAATAAAATATTTAGATCAATAATTTTGAAGCTCTGAGCACAAACCCAGCACCAAAGGAGGAGGTTCTGAAAGCTTTGCAGTGCCAGAGGCGCATTTTCATAATAATTGTGTCCTGCATTTAGTGCATGAATTTACAGATGAGCACATCTTAAGAGAAAATCCACAGGATTTTCCCATGCACCAATATCCCTTTTCTACTCCTTTGGATTCAACGGCTTTTCTGTCTTGACTTGAATCCTTTTACAGGGCATGAACCTGCTCAAGGGAAAAAAACTTCAAACTTCACAAAGATACTTCAATCTAGAAATAATTCAGAGAGACCTGGGCTCTCGAAGCTCTCCCAGCTCAGTGCTCTTCCCTTTCCCTATCCTGAAATGATTTCCACACATGCAGCTTTGAAATTACTTGTAAATGAAAGCAGTTGCAGAGGAGAGGGGTAGAGTCTGTACGAACTGAGCTGGGTGAGGACAGGTTGAAGCAAAGGGCTGAGAGGTCAGTCCCTGTCCCAGCAGCATCCCCCGGCTGGCTGCAGCCCCCGTGGTCCAGGTGAGGGGAGAGGCTGCAGCCCCCACACACAGCTTTTCACCAGCCCTGATCCGAGGGAGCAGCTCCTTTGTCAACCACGACATGAGTCAGGCTGCTGCTGAAGGAAATCATTTTGTTTACAGCAACGGGAAGGGAATTGCTAGGGCAATTAAAATAATTTCTTGTTTCATAATACAAGCCATACCAAGAATGCCTGTTAGCTGCATTTCAGTGTCAGGTACTTAAAAAACAAACAAACAATCAATCAGGAAAAGTAGGTTCTAATTTCGCAGAGGATTGTTAGTAAAAAGCAATCTTTATTTTAATGCCCTCAAATCTTCCGTGCTGTTGTGCCCGGCGGGCACCCAGCCCACATTCTCGTTCCCTGGAGCCAGTGGGTGGACCAGGGTACCCACAGGGGTTACTGTCCTTTGCTGCCTACCTGAGGCTTTGCCTGTTGCTGAAGGCTGTGAATCAGGGGTGTGCAGGTATTTATGAGGGAAAAGAGGGGAGTGAAACATGAACCTGTCACCCACTTCTCCTTATCAAGGCTGTTGTTAGCAGGGAATTCTCAAACTTCTCGTGGATGAGATGCTGCAGGTGCCCAGGGCCAGCCTGGCTCCAGTAAAGTGCATCCATTTCAAGGTTTCTCCACAGATTTCACCAGCAAACACAAGATTTGCAATAATGGTGTCTCATGTAAGGCCTGACTGGCTCGAGAAGGGGAGATTTGTTTTGTTTTGTTGTAATTTTTTGCATTTTCCAACTGTGTGTCTTCATGGCAGAGCTGAAGCCCAAAAACATTCCACCTGCTGATAGCACCTGCCAAGCACAGATCTAATACCAAAATACTGATATGGTCCATCACAGTTAATATTTCTCAAGACCCAAGTATTTGCAGGGAATTTTCAGAGCAATTGGTTGGGAAGGAATAATAATCCTCCTTTCTCACGTACGCACACAAATGTACAGCTCCGTGCAGCAGATCTGAACAGCCACATTAAATAATGTATGTGCAGCTCGTGGACATTTTGCAGCAGGGAGAAGTGAAATCCACAGTGTTACATATTTCATTATTTGTTCAGCGCTATTGCTTGTTAACTGTTTAGAGAAGTAAAGCAATCTCCCCCAAAACCCTTTGATGTGTCCAGGGTTGAATTTCTGGAAATATACAGATATCCTTTGGGGTGGAATGGCATAGCAGGAGGATACCTTCATCCTGGCAGATTCCTAAACTGAACAGATCTGATTCATCTGCAATTCTGAGTAAACAGACAGGTAGGTTTTGTTGTGGTTGTTGTAAGGAAACGATAACAATTGATAGAAGTGCTGATAATTAACATTTATCAGTTGCAGAGGATTGTGATGGATTCTCTACCACTGAAAATATTTAAATCACAACTAGGTTGGGTTTTTTTTTTCCCTGAAGATTCATTGCAATTCAAACAAGAATCTGTTCAAAGCCTTCAGACATTTGTTACTACAGGAATCCTAAACAGACTACCAGAATGGCCTTTTGCTGTGATTGTTTGTATCATCAAGACTTCATGGGGAAAGACAGCCCTGCCATGGGCACAATGTCAGAAGCAAAGGCTGGTCTGTGTCTAAAGGGGTTTTCAGTGTAAGACTGAGATCAGGAGCAGCAGAAGGATACAGGAAAACAGGACAAATTGAACTACAAAACAATACCAGCACAAAATTCTGAATCTGTAGATGCTTTTAAGACACTGCCAACCTCTGAAGGTTCGGGAAATTTCAAATACTTTGTGAATAAAATATATCGATCTTAACTTCCCAATGTTTTCTTTCTGGGGAAAAAAAAAGTTACTATTATATAGTGACTTTCCAACTCCGTTCAGACTGGCTGTACCAACCAAATATTTCAGGCAGCAGCAGCTGCAGAACTTCTGTTTTCTTTTGAGCCAATACAGACTGACAGCAGAATTGTGTTAGATCTCACAGTCTAGGTAGGGCCAGGTCTGGGAAACACTTGGAACAAATATCCACGGTCTCTTTGGTCTTCTTAAGGAATCCATAGTCTTCTCGATTGCTTTACAAGGAGACTTCAGCTATGGAGGAAGACTGCTAACAACTCTCCATACATGAATTTCTTGTGTCCTGCCAGGTTAATTATAAAAAAATCCCACAATATCCCTATGAATCTGCAGAATATGTTTTATATCTGTTCTAAAGAAGATGAAATTAAATTAGATGTTAGCTTATGTTCTCAGATGTAAATTATGCAGCAGGATTTCAATTTAACTACCAAAATATTAGAAATAACTGAAACTAAAGAAAATAAAATAGTTCAAATGAAACATATCCCCCAGTATTATTTTTTATTTATAAATCATTATGCAACTATGAATCCCTGAAACTAGTTTTAATTGGTAAATATTGCATAAGATCTGTCTTAAATCTGTTTTTTAGAGATGATTTGCATTTTAAGATGGACTCTAACTCTACAGTGCGGGCTTATTTATAATAAATATTTAAGCAGACATGTATCTTCAAGAATTAAATACCATTAATGGTAATTGAAAGGACACAGCTTGTGAAATGTATTCAGAAATCTTTTCCATATGGTAAAAACATCAGGCAGAGAAAAGAGGGTGATGATACCCAGCCTAGAACACTGAATTCCCAGTATTTTATCAAGAAGGTTGGTCACATTATGGTATTTAATTAGGTTTCTTGCAGATCAGTATTGCAACTGTTACCCTGCAACTGGGGCAAATCCAAAGAGTTTCCCCAGACCTCACATCCAGCTCCCCACCTGTTGAAAAACAACTGGAGGTGTTTGTTCCTGCACCTCTGGGCCTTGCAGGTGCAGCTCTAACCCAGGAAAGCCTGGATTTGCCTATTTGACAATGTGGATGTGTTTAGGGAGACGTTAACTTGTTAAAAGACACCCACAGTGCTTATTCCAGGCTTGGAAATCATTTGGGGATCATTTAAATCATCCCTTTATTTCCCAGTGCAGATCTGACTGTTTCTAAGAGCTGTTGGAGCCCTATGGCCTTTTGTAGCTCTCTGAGTACAAATTCTCTTCATAGTAAAAGAGGCAATTAACAAATTGCAAAGGAAATATTCCATCATGGGAAATATAATTCTACATGTATATTACAGAAAAAAAAGGAACAGAAATCTGATCTTGACTATGGTCACCTAAGTTAATAGTACTATTTCCACACATAGCACTAATTACTTGCTTCATATAGTTGCTGGATTGATGCCTACAACCAAAGAAAAGATTTAAATTGAAAGGAGTGGTGGGAAGAAAAAATAGTAGAGGAAAAGATACACTGTGTATTCTTTCCTCAAGTATTTATTGCTTTCCTTCATTTCTTCTTCCTTTTTTCTTTCACTCTTTCTGTATTTAGGTTTTCCTCCTTACAGTCACCAATCTAATCCACTATTTTTGTAATTCTTATCTTTAAAGTGTGGAATTTTCTTTCTATTTACACCCAAAAACTGGAACAAGAGGGAGAAAAAAAGGGTTTCTTTGCCTCAAAGGGCAGCATTGCTGTGAGGAAATGACTCTGTAAAAATGAAATCTTCTCATGGAACAAAATTAATGCTTTTTGCATGAGGGGACATTCAAGTTCCTTTTTGGAGAGCAATATACTGCTTCACTGGGTGTTTGCAGGACTGAGCTGGTGTGGCTGAAGGAGCAAGAGAAGACCTTTGCTTCATCTTGTGGCTCATTAACAGGGCCACCTGTCCGGCCTCGTGGGGTGACATTGGCTGCTGACCCAGTGCAGGGCACTGACAGTGCCACCACCACACGGGGAAGATGGAATAGCAGGAACAGAGAAGATCACAAAATCACAGGTTCACAGAATATGCTGAGTAGGAAGGGACCCACAAGGAGCATCGACTCCAACTCCTGGCCCAGCACCGTCCCCAAGAATCCCACCATGTGCCTGAGAGCGCTGTCCAAACGCTTCTTGAGCTCCGCCAGGCTGGTGCTGTGACCACTGCCCTGGGGAGCCTGTTCCAGTGCCCAGCTGCCCTCTGGGAGAAGAACCTTTTCCTGATATCCAACCTAAACCTCCCCTGGCACAACCTCAGGCCATTCCCTCGAGTCCTGTCACTGTCACCACAGAGAAGAGATCAGTGCCTGCCCCTCCTCTGCCCCTCACAAGGACTTGTAACTGCAGTGAGGTCTCCCCTCAGCCTCCTCCAGGCTGAACAGACCAAGTGCCCTCAGCCGCTCCTCACACGGCTTCCCCTCGAGGCCCTTCACCTTCTTTGTTTTCCTCCTTTGGACACTCCAATAGCTTCACGTCTTTTTTATATTGTGGCACCCAAAACTGTCCCCCCAGCACTCAAGGTGAGGCCACCCCAGCCCAGAGCAGAGCAGAGCAGGACAATCCCCTCCCTTGCCCGGCTGGCGATGCTGTCTCTGCCTGATGCCCACAGGACAGGGATGTCCCTCCTGGCTGCCAGGGCACTGCTGACTGACGTTCAACTGGCCATTGTCCAGAACCCCTTTCCATGGCACTGCCCTCCAGCCTCTCATTCCCCATTTGGATGATGCTGGACTGGACACAGCTCCTGGTGGTGTGGGCCAAGAAGGGACCCAGGGGATGGGGGGACTGAGCAACTTCCAAGTCACATCACATGGCATGAGCCGGCTTGATGTCACCAGAGGTGTGATCCCTTTCCTCTAAGGGGAGAGGGATGCAGACGATAGACCTCGACACCAATCTTCAATCCCTGGTCTGATTTAATCTGTGTTTACTGCCTGTGATGACAGACAGGATGCAAAATCTCAACTTCGCTCAGAGACTATGATAAAACTGAAAGGTCTGGCAGGCAGTCATGTTGCATTTTAACTGGTAAACCAAAGCTCTTTATATAGAAACCATTAAAACCATAAACATGAAACTCCACAGCACTGTTTTACAGTCACCTTTCAGAGGGAACAACAATCTAAAGTTAAACCTTGCTGTAAGGAGGAGTTTTATGACTCCCGGACTTCAGTCTGTTTAGTTTATCCCCAGAAAGGTAAAAAAGGATCTGAACATGGTCTGTAAATACCTCTGATAGCAAAGGGCTTTTTAAACTAATGGAATAGGGTAGAGCAAGATCCAACATCTGGCAACTATGCTAACTGCATTCAGGAGCAAAGGCATGCATTCCTAACAGCCAAGATCTCCAACCAAATCACGTGCTCAAGGATACACTGGATTCCTTCTCAGGTGAAGCCTTGAAATTGAACCCGTGTACCATACCAAGGGTCAGAGGCTCAACAGAGAAACCAGTATGATAAAAATCTATAGCTTTTGTCAGGCAAGATGATACTAAATAGTCCTTTCTGGCATTAAAATTATATGCATTCAATTCCAGTGGCATAAAGGGAGAAGAATTTAATTTAGGAATTCTTTAATGAAGTGTCTCTCTTTTACTCTCTCTCTCAAAACATGACTGTTCAGGAAGAAAGGTGATATGGCTGTCGCTGTTACGTCCGAGGCGCATAAAGAAAACAACACAGAGTCCAGGCTCATGGACAAGTGGAAGCCGAAGCTTTTCTTTAATAATTTTCTGACTACTTTTATAGGCTAGATCGCAAAAAGTGTGTTGAGTGGCAATAGGTAATTGGTTCCTCGGCCATCCACCCCTTGAGGGGATTGGCCAAGTCTTAAGAGACCTATTCCATAATATTTTTAAAGTCAAAGCCATAACAATCTTGCAAAACAACTTGTGAGTGCAAGAAGTTTATGAAACTGGGACCTTGTTTAAAATAGTTTACATAGGAAAGACAGTCTTCTCACAGAATATTGAGAAAAGGCTGAAGAATTTCTCTGCTTCTAGCTTTTTAGCACCTACAATATGGCCACAGTGGATTTACTGTTCACTGGGTGCAAATTCCTATTCTTCTGTTCTCCAGAACACATAGCAGCTGTTGAGGCCCACACTTTTACCAGAATATTCAATTCAGAGAAAAAAAAAATTTGAAAGAATAATTATAAATACATGTGAAAATTTTTGATGTTGGGTAAAAATAGCTCAGGTCAACATTAAAGTGTTCACTTTCCCTGTTCTCTCACAAAAATACTCACTGACTTTCGAGGTCATGTGCAAACATCTGTGGCCGGAACCCCGGGCTCTAATAGACAAATTCCACAATTCCTGTGGAAAAGTAATTTCTGAGATATTTCAAACTCCTGGGAGCACTCTGAAAAGCCCTGGAACTAAAACTGTTTTCGTAGCCTGCCATTAGAAATCATCACATTTTCTTAATGACAGAGACACAGTGCCAAACATGGATCAATTTTTCTCCAGGTTGCTATGACTTCTAGCAACTCCGTAAGCAACCGTGCACTATCTTTTTCAATATCTTAGGTTTGTGTGCTGGATTCTTTGTGCAATAGGTTCCCGTGCTCTGGGAGAGTCCAACACTATCGGTATCTCACACACCAGTTACGTGGGTGTTGTGGTAAATGGTTTACACTAGAATTAATCATCTATACAGATATCTAGGTTGTATTACATAGATAACAGCAGCCTTACAGCACTGATTACCCTACATCATTATGACAGATTAGTTCAGAAAACAGATGAAATTTCTTAGGATTACAAGAAGCTTCTGTAAGTGTGGCCCGCACAGAAATACGTGGATTGACAGCCTGAAAAGCAGGGCACCTAAACAAAATCTGCCTTTTCCTGCTCTTCTTCATCATCCTTTTGCTGCTTTAGGATCTGACTTCTTCGGGAATGGATAAAAATTTCAGTGACACCCCTGTGGTTTGGAGGACGCTGAGCAAGTGTGTGCAGTGTGGTCATTTTACGATCTGCAATCCTCCACATGGCAAGGAATTCCACCACAGCCATTTTCAATTTCGCAAGCTGCCCTTCCTGCAGATGTACCTGGGGCTGGGGAGGACAGAAGTCCATGGGCACAAGAAGCTTTCCATCAGCTTTCTCCCGAGGAGAACTCATTCAGTGAGCAGCCCATACACCTGGTTATGGTGTTTCAGGCAGCCCAAGCCCACAGTTTATTCTAGTTTGGACTGCAAATTGTGAAAACCACAGTCAGCATTCCGAGCAGCAGCTCAGCACTAAGCCTCACATTCACCATCCTGCAGAACGGAGTGCTAATTATTCATAGGGAATAATAGCTTTCACATGAAGTAATACATTGACTGTCCTCCAAAATCTAGCTTGGAATTTAAGAGATTATGAACGGTGCCAACAAAACTACTCCAGGGCAAAACAACCCTGACTCTTCAAGTTTAGACAAGAGCTTTACTATAAACAAACAAAAGCGTGATATTGTTAAAGTTGGTCTTTGAAATTGTCAGTGGGCGATCAACTTTTTTTTTTATTTTTTCATGAAACCCTTCAAACAGGAGGGGAACTTTTACCTTCATATGGCAAAGTTAACTTCCAGACATTACCCAGGGAGCATTTCATAAAACATGTTGTGATATACACTCTCTTTCGCAGATATATCACAACAATCACTGCAAGCTCTTCTCTGTAACTACCACTTAAGGCTTAAGGAAGTCCTCAAGGCCAAAGAGATTTGGCTACAGGGAGCTCAGAATTTCGTTCCATCTTTCACTGGGTTGCCTTTGAACAAACCATTCCTTTGGTCACCAAAGCCAAGCTTTCACTTTTTGAGGACAAATAATTTTAACACAGAGGGTATTCTTCCCCCATGCTCTCTATAGCAGGAAGGAACACTTAAGGAACTTTAAGGAACACTTTGTTTATACCAAAAAGCTCATGAAAATTCTCTTTGCACAAGTCTTCCGTGTAGGAAACACCTGATGCTGATGGCTGAGATTCTGAAGCACCTGGTACTACAGCTGACAAAACAAAATGCAGAGTATAAATATATCTATCTATCTAGATATATATATTTTTTCTTTTTTTTTAAGATACAGAGGTTGCTGAATTTCCTGGTTGTGTATAGCCGAAAATCAGACTGAGAAAGGAAGGAGCACAACAACTTCTGAACCTACATGTGATCTTCTGTTTTGCACTCAAGAATTTGTGAGAAGTTCAGAGATGCTCACACAATCACAATGAGTTGCAATCACCAGACAGTTCCTTTGCAAATACAAACTTCCCTGTGGCACTGCTGCGTCTCACTGACCCAGATTGTTTCAGCTATGGGCATCTGCAAATAGCAAGCAAGTGAAATGATGCTGCAGTCTAGAAAACATCACCTCCTTGTCACAGAAGGATGCTCCAAGGTGCCACCATCTCCAGTTTCAGCTGGTTTTCTCATGAAGTTGCAGTCATTTTTAAGTTCTAAGATGCTGAACTTGGCAGTTATGACTCATAGTTAGGCTACGATATTTGATTGCTTCAAATTAAACATTCTTTAGCTATTTTACCTTGAGATTACTCAGAAATTTCTTCAGTAGAAACAGTAGCTTCACTTTTTCACCTCATCTCTTACAAGAAGAAAGACAATTTTTTCAAGCCTCACTGGTTTCAAGTTAAGATCAAGATAAGAAAATCACAAAATAAGTGGCTCAATGCTGCAAAGATTCACCTATTTCATTGCACACATGGAGGCTGTTCCACTGACATCCACAAAACTGCATCACTGCACATGTAATGCTTTTGTAGGAGAGAGGGGAACAAGGAATTTGATTTCCAAAGGAGTTCAATGCATGTAGCTCTCACTGACCCAAGTATCTCTCGCCATGGGGCTACTTGCAAAGGTACCAGTCTGAAAATCTGAAAGTCTTGACCCGAAGAGTTAATTTTAAGCTAAAGCTGTGATTTTGCATGAAAGCTACACCTTAATACACCGACCTGGAAAGGCAGCATTCTACATAACCATCAGTAGAAGGATGCTTGGATTCAGGCCCTCAGATGATATAAAATGTGAGTACTTTATTGGACACATTGGAACTACAGCCTTTCAGAAAAAGGTGTGGGGAGTTCTTCTGTTTCTAAAAAATCAGTAGTAATAGTAATAGTAATAGTAATAGTAATAGTAATAGTAATAATAATAATAAT
The DNA here is from genome assembly GCA_013397865.1 of Struthidea cinerea. NCBI lineage: Eukaryota > Metazoa > Chordata > Aves > Passeriformes > Corcoracidae > Struthidea > Struthidea cinerea. The sequence continues at coordinate 466,649 of VZTI01002735.1, forward strand.
AATAATAATAGTCAAAAAATCTCTCTCAGCAATAGGACAAAACTTTCCAAATAAAGAGCAGTTTACCTACAGAAACCTGAAGGTCAACTGGTGCCTGTTGTTGTAAGGTGTGTTACCAGGGAAGAGACAAGGCCTGATTCTAGCCCCAGAATACAGAAGAATGTCAGGGGATGACCAAAACCTGTCAGATTTCCCTGGCATTCAGAGTATGTGGATCAGTCTGATGTCAGATACCGTACCAGGAGCAACGTGTCATTATTGCAGCTCAGAGAAGTAGAGAAGAAAAAATAGGGAGCTACAACCTGATGGGTGGAAAGGAGCAATTGCACATGACATTTTTCTTTTGAAAGACTATTAGCAAGCAATTTGTTTCCCTGGTTTTCTTTAACCATGAGTTTTTCTAAGGGAAGAAAATCTGTCTCTCCATGCCTACCAAAAAGCAGGTAAGACCTCTCAGGGAAGCAGGGCCTACATGTTGTATGTATCCTGAGTTAGTCTGGCATTCCTAGATACCCTGAAGTGAGAATCAGTTTATCAGTTTCATTTCATGTTTTGAAAAATATCTTGAAACAATCTTATATCATCTTAACTTACTTGTAAAGTACCTTATGGGAAACTCTTTTAGACTGAACACATAATTTCCAGATATCCATGTCCAAAATTTCTGTACTCCTCAGTGACTGCAAGTGCAATTTTTTGCTTTATGGATGTCCAAACCTTTTCAATTTTCCACAACAATTCATGTGTATACATCACTCAGGAACATATATGAACCTTCTTCACTTATTCACCTTTTTCTGAACCTAGAAATACTTTGTGGACCATGAAGCATTCATAGAAAAAATACTGTAATCTGTGGCACTAGAGGAAAGAATCACAGCTTAAGAAACCTTCCATTAAAAAAATGAAAAAGACATTTTTTCAGGAATTAAAGTGGAAATTTTCTACATTCAAGTTTCATGGTTTAAGAAAATTTCCTCCTTCTTTATTATTTATGTTAATTGGCACCTACATTCCCACTGACAGTGGCGAAGTCAAAGAGATGATGAATTTTTCTCCTTTTTTAATACAGGGTTAAGAACAACCAATGTCCTGAGCATTTCAACAGCTGAAAAGTGGACTTACCACACCATTATCTCATCTACTCTCATCACCAGAATCCAATTAATTAAGAAAATCCTCCCTTGGGAGAGCAAGACAGATAACTACGAAGTGACTTTCCACAGACAAGGAAAGACTCAGCCTCTCTGAGCTCCTCATTGGCTTTGGAAGGCAGAACCCAATTACTGGTGGATAACGTTTGGGTTTTCCCATGATGGTGAAAATGGGCAGACAAACAAACAATAAGTTACATATTAGTCCTCTGGCCTCATCAGGAAAATATCTGAAACCTACAACTGTATTTTTAAAGACCCACTGTCTCCTCATGGAGCATTTGGAAGGGAAAAGCAGTGTGTAACAGACTGTTACCATGTTGGATATACACTTACAGAAACACTGTGTTTTCTTTTTTTTCTTTTTCTTTTCTTTTTTTTCTTTTTCTTAATCTCTTTTTGATAAACCTCTCTTGAAAATGAATATCCATATGCTGAATCTGCTTGGGTTGTTCTCTCCCACAACACTGGCCTAACTGCACTGTGATTGCTGACACAGAATTGCTCTCCCAGTAAAATCTGAAGTAGGTTCTGTGTGCTACCCAACACCAACACCAGAATAACATCTTTTTATGGGTTCTATGGCTAGGTTTGGTTTGTTTTCTTTTTTAAACAATCTTTTATTTGTGTCTGTGCATCTCATGTTGATAAAGATTCAAATGTGGATCATCCTAGAACCTGCCTTACACNCCTTTTTTCTTTTCCCTTCGCCTTCCTTCCTTCCTTCCTTCCTTCCTTCCTTCCTTCCTTCCTTCCTTCCTTCCTTCCTTCCTTCCTTCCTTCCTTCACTTCCTTTTTGTCCTAATCCATTTTGCAAGATCACAACTGGTGGCTGTGGAAAATGAGTCCAAAGTCGTTAGCAAATTATTAGGACATCCTAAGTGGAATACTCTAAGTAACCAGCTCTCCCTCTTCCCTTCTTCATGAGGCATTTGTATACATACAGTATCAGAAGGACATTCAAAGCACAGTAATCAAAATTATCTCCAACATCTACAACAGATGTATTTTCCTATTAAAAAAAAATCAAAATAGAATCTTTCATAATTATTTCCTCTTGAGAAAGTAAGCAAAATGACACATTATTATAGGAAATATCCTTTCTTGAGCATAACTATAATATAGATTTTCAGAATTCATTCTTTAAATAAAAAGATTTAATGTTACATCATTCTACTTTTTGGCATATATTTAATCTTGGCTGTTTATGAGTGTTTTTCAGGCCAAATGAAATTTTAAAATGAGCATTGAAATTTTAAAAAACACCATTTTTCAGAATGTTGTTTTGTAGGAAATTGTGGAATGAAAAGTTTGCAATTACTGATTATTCTGTGGAATTGCAATGCAATTCCAAGTTTGGACAAGCATACCTGCTTCATCTGGGAAGGAGAGACTGATGCTATCAGGGATCCCTGGTAAACTGAGTTGGCTTTGAACTGATGACATAGTAATGAAGGTTTGAAATTCCTAAGCCATCCAACTGTCTATTAACAGCTCTTTAAACTTACTGCATACACACTGATACCGATCTGCTTATTACTGCAGAAATTCTAAACATAAACATTATTATGAAATCTTGTTTTAGCCACCAAGAACAGAGAGAGAATGAAACACTAGACAGCTTTTCTTTGTCTTTTATTCCACGTGTGAGATTGGAGCTAGACATAACAGCCCTGTAACCTGCTCTGGGAGAAAAATAAGCCCTTATAGGACAAAATGACCAGCATTATTCAAGCAATTTGGCCTGAAAGGGCTTAGAAAAAGGTAGGTGCAACAGAGGGAGGGAGAGATATCGCAGCTGAGGAATATAAAGTACAAAAAAGTGTGGCAAGGACACAGATGTGTGCTTTTGTCAAGAAATGGTTTATTTTTTAGAAGGTTAATTAATGGGATAATGCTTTTATAATGCATGTTGGCTCCATCAGCCAGAAGAGGGTTGCCCAAATGGACAGCCCCTTCACACTGTGGGAAAGAAGGCAAACCCCTCTGACTATAAGCAATTTTGCACCATTAGGTGTTCGTTTCGGGCTCTTCTTCCTACTTTGTCTGAAGCAAAGGACAATTACACCGTCTGTGTGGAACACATGCCCACTTCCCCTGGTTTGTTCAGACCGCTAAATGTAGCTGCCTTCCCTCTTTCAGGTTTTGTCTCTGGACTTATTGTGCTCTGCAGCCTGATTTCCACTTGAAGCCACTCAGGACTAGGATGCTGAAACATGATTGTTTCCACTCTTGGAGGCTGCCGGGTTTAGTGCCACACATTGCCTTAATGAGCTTCACCCCGCGCACGCGACCCAGCTGGCAGTGAAAAACAGGAAGCATTTTGGCACACATTTTCCCTTTGTGGGGTGAGAGAGGAAGCAGACGCGAGCCCTGGCTAACAGTGACACAATTAAAATGGAAACATGCAGCATGAGATGAACCCTAGGTCACCCCTTTAGGCTGCGTCCCTGGCAAGGCCCCGGGGTTGGACTGGAGACGTGCGAGGAACATCCACATTAAAACTCGCATGCAAGTGTTCTCCGGAGGCCTGAGCCAGCAAAGTCAAGGGGAAGTCTGTCTCTTCATTCCCAAAAAATCTGGATCAAGTCTATCTCCTCCCTTCTAATGAGCAAGGAACCTTTCAATTGGTTAGAAAAGTTTGTTAGGTGAATATCGCTGCCACATTTGGTGCACCAGGAGTCTTCCAACATTTAGAGCATTAAAGAAATAGTGGCACCTGATTACACTGAGGCACCTGTATTGTGTAATTTACAAGTGCAGATATTCTGGACTTAACAAAACAAGGTGTCTTTTGGTGGTAACTTCCCTAAGTGGTCCCATTTCAGCTGTTGACAAACATAGGATTTCATTCTCCCAGCTGTCTTGATACTTCTCAAGTCCTTCTCATAGTTGTGTCCACGAGCCCTTATTGTTAATTCATCTTCATCCTTACTTCATTTCTTCATTTGGGTATTTTGTAATAGCAGCAAGCATAGAGGAGCGGGTGAAGGGGTAGGGAAAACACTCTCCTTCTTTTCTTTCATTGGTAAATAACATTCAAAGCAACTTGGAAGCCATGTAGTTATAAGGAAAAAATATGATCCTGTTCCACACCTTGGGACATTTTTTCTTAATGTAAACTTAGCAAAGGTGCATGAGAGAACATTTTAGCATGAAAGCACTAATCCATGTTTCATTATGGTTGTCAGAACAGGATTCGTGAGGATAAAATCTGTGCTGAGCAGGAGCATTTTCCTGTAACTCAAGTATGACTTTTCTGAAAGACGGCAAGGTGAAATTTGTATCATTGCCATTAAAAGCCAAATCCTACAGTCCTTACCAGTGGGCAAACAAAATCTCTCAGCAAGTACTACAGGGACGCTTAGAAAAGATAGCAAAATGTGAACTGATGTTGGTGTTCAGCACAGTCAGTATATCATCTCTTTCAAAAGGGATACACTTTTTGTCACCATGTCATGGACAGTGCCTACCTAAAGTGGTGTCGTTCCCGTAGCCAATTATTCCCACTCAGTGAGCAGAATCTGCATAATGAGATGTGATGGCTTTTCCTGAGATGCAGAGGAAGAAGTAATTAAAAAAATCCCACTGGGTAATGCTCATCAGCTTCTACACATTTTTCAGATGAACGGCTAAATTTTGTGGAAAACTTCACCCCCCTCATCCCAGTGGTCAGCCTTCATCTGCTCTACATGCAAGGGCTGAACACTCATCAAGAACTGTTTAGTTCTTTCTCAGTGTAAATAAAAGAAAAAAGCATTTTTTACAGTGAAGGCCTTTGTCACCTGTAGAACTCCAAGTAATTTACAAGGAAGTCAATATCTCCTTCTTGCAGATGGGAAAGAAGATCAAGGATGAGCTGGTCAACCCATGGTCATGCAGAAACAAAGCCTGGAGAGCCCTAAAATCTTGACCCCTAAAATAGGGACTGCATTCACAAACCCAGGTGCAGAAGGGACATTTTAGGGAACAAAACCCAGCTGTGCTCTCAATATTGTAGCAACAATCTCCTTAAAAAGAAAATTACTGATTGATACAAAATCAGGCAGCTGGATGAATGGTGGAAAGATGACATTTGATCACCTTAAATGGAAAATACAAGCACCGTAGACAGTCTGCTCGTAAGTCATTCACAGGTATGAGTCTATACAAGCCAGTTTTGCAAGAGTTTGTAGCTCTTTTTCATGATTGTGTTTCAGCTTCAGATCTTATTGGCATCTACCCACAAACTTGTCATCTTTAAAAACCCCGGCTTATGCTAAGTGTAGGCCCATTGAGGGCTCTGAAAACACATGGAATACAAAACAAAGAGCAGAAAAGAACGGGTAACAGAGAGGAAGCAGAAGGAAAAGCAGAAAGAGTAAAGAAGAATAAATTTGAGAGGAAGGAAGCAGAAGAATGAAGAAGATTAGGAAAAGGGAAGAGTCATGGGAAGAAATATAGGAGAGATAGGGAAATTTGGTTTTAATTATGTTTATTGTAGTTCTTCATGCACAAAATTACAAAGTGAAAACAACATAAACAGCTCTGCTGCAGGCATGCTAGGAAACAATCCATAAAGCAAGGAAACGTTACACAGGAGCTTGGAGTGACTTACTGCATTATTCACTACGTAGTAATTGCCCAAAAGAAAATAATGAGACTTTTTTCAATTAGTTTGGCGGATAGCTGGAAAGACTTATAGGATTCTTTGCTGTAGATTCTTTACCTAAATAACAGATAAGAGATAACCAAGACCTTTAGAAGCTGGTCGTAAAATAAAAAGTTAGATATGCTCTGTGCAGGAAAGGCACCCCTGCCCCAGAGCAGGACCCCTCATACCAGATGGAGGATGTGTTAATACAGTTAAGAGGCAATCCCTGCTCAGAGAACTTGAAGGAAACATTGGAATGGAGAGACAAGCTGTGCTGAAACATATGAGAAGAAAAGATTTTACAGGTCCAAAGCCTGAACCCCAACAAATTCCCAAATCCACCTCTAAAGCTGGCCCAGCTTTCAGCTACTCAAATAGCTCAAGAGAGAAGCTTAACAGAAACAATCAAGCAATTTAGGTATGACAAGTTTTGGCAGGGTAAAGTCATTCTCCCCAAAGAACTGCATTCTCCTCCACACTGATTAAGGTCAACAGGGACCCAAATACCACAACATTTCCAGCTCTTCCCATTTGTATTCTACATTTAGGGCTTTCCCCCTTATTCCTAAACCCATGCTCATTTTACTTTCTCTCTTCAAAGAAAGAAACTTCAGAAAACCCTTTGACCTGAAGGGCTGAATGGAGAGTACCTCCTATCCATAGCAGATTTTTTTCATTTCCCCCTAGAGTTTGGATGATGATCACAAAGATTTTTCTTTTCATTTCCTTATTACCCATTTCTACCTTTGAACTTTTCTAATTTAGAAATCCATGATTCTTCATCTTCTTCATCTCAGATCTCTAGCTGCTGGATCTTCCCTGATAGCAGCTAACAAGGCTGGGATCATTAACCAAACAATCAAGGAGAAAATCTAGGTACATGTTAATAGGAGGATATTCTTTCTCGTTATAGCACTGACAATGTATCTTAAAGTTTCCTGTCAAAATGTCCTTGAAATCTGCTGAGTGTTATCCTTGCCAAACACATTGTCACAAGAATTCTGCCTGTTTCTAACATAAGCCTCTGAGCTGGTTGGTAAAATTTCTGGCAAAAAAAAAGTTAAAATCAGGAAACTATGTACCCAAAAACAATGCAATATTATAACAAAGTGTCTACACTCCGAAAGCATTCACGTGGACAGGTCTATCTGCGTGTGACCATGTCCTGCACGGTGTGACTTGGCACCTGAGCTCTGAGCATCTGGCACAGCTGCAGTGCCAGGAGTGCAGCCCATTGTCACACCAGTAGTGGTTAATTGGCACAGAATGCTGGCAAAACTCAGAGCAGCCCCGGACTGCAGGGACGGGCACATTGCACAGCCTTTATCCTGACAGCTGCCTCCACTCACTCATCACACACTCCTGCCCCGCTAGCCAGGCAAACACGACTGGTGCTGCTCTCTGGAGCAGTCCATCTTCTCTTATGTCCTGATCCTGCTCCACTCATGCTGCATTTCTGTCTTAAAGCCTCCTAACAGAGCAGAAGTGTGTCCATGGAAACCTTCCTTGCTTTGCACGGGCTGTGCAGTCTGTTGCTACACTTTTGCATCGAATTTGTTACTGCTGCTTATTCACTTGGACTGAAACAGTAAACTTGTCTGGAGATGTCCTGAATTATTCATAGGCACCACGTACAAAGATAAGTCAGGGCATGAGATGCACCTCGCTGCTGAAGTCAAGGCGGTGTGTGAGAGCGAACGATGCTTGTGTGGCTCTGTGGGGGAGCTGCTCTCAGCCCCTGGGAATGACGAGGGATTGGCTAATGACCATTAAGACCTGAAAGCCAATTTGCCTTTGACAATGGAAGACAGGGGAGGTTTTTTGACACAGCAGCTGCCTTTGCCTCACTTTGATAGTGAACACAACAATAAGGCATGGAGTCACTCCCAGGTTTGTGTTTCGACTTTCGCAGGAGCAGTTTCGTGGGCACATAGGGGCAAGTATATCTGATAGAGCTTAGGTAGCTAATTACTTCGTTACGCCTCTCCAGGAAGTAGTTAGATGACTACATATTGACTGTGGCTCTGGAGCTGCAGCTGGAAAACTATCCATGGAAGTTGGATAAATCGGCCAATTTCAGATCTGTTATCCCCAATCAGCTTTGGGCTCATTTTTCACACAGTGAAGGAATATTCACTATAAAGTATTTGTGCTTTACAAACAATTTCTACTTTCCTCTGAAGTCTGGTACCTTAAGAGCCAGAAGCCAGTGTTTGTGAACTATGACTGGGCCTGGTTTGAAAATGTTAGGTCCAGTTCTGATTGCACACCACTCCAGTATGCTTTGTGTGACTTCCATCTCTAGTCTGAGTCTGCAGGCTCAGAAACGCCTCTCTATGAAGTCATCACCTAATCAGGTAGTTATGCTTTTCTAAAAAGAAGGTGTACATCTATTACTCAGAGAAAATGGGAGACAAAGTGATTCCATACTGAAAACCCTTCTGTAAGCCCTGGATTAAATACTCACTTAAGCACTCATGTTCATCCTTGTCCAAAATAGGAATTTTTTTTTGAAAACACAAAATCTTTGAGAGAAAAAAAACTTGTTCTGACCCACCTACAGCCATTAGCAGACTTGGGAGGTGTCCTAATTTGAAGATGTAAGTCACAAAAGCAAGGTGCCACATGCCACAGCACAAGCTAATGGATTTAAAAAGTAGAGAGCTACCTTCCTAAACCACCGTTGGTTGACCAGTTTGACCATGGGAAGAGAATTCTTTTTGTAAATGGCATGTTCCTATTTAAATTAACTCAAACTTCTCTTTCTGCTATCGTTATTTTAAAATCAGATTTATACCAGTTAGTAATTTTTCCCTAAAGCACTTTACAGATCTATGCCATCACAGTTGGTGTCTGACTTTCAGCTGTCAGTAATGTAGTACTGCAAGATGTTTTTAACTTAAATTTTATATATATATATGTATCTATCTTATATTTAAATTACTTCAGAATTGTGTACAGAGCCTTGTTTTTAAACACTTGTTCTCTTTCTGGAGATCGTGTACACGTGCAGAGTTTGTTAGGAATCCAAGAATTTTCTGATTCGAATACTCCTACAGAACATGACTAAATATTCAGCAATGCTTCAAATTAAGTTAATGCCCCACCCGAGCAGATCAGCTCTTCAAACAGCCTACATTCCTTCATCTGGGAGTGGAAGGAAATCATGAAAAAAAAGTAAATAAAGGAGTGAGATGGAAAGCATTTTTGCTGTGCAATTATCCTGATTTTCAGCTTGCACTCCCTGAGAAAAAAGAGGGAAGGGCAACCCGTGACATGTCCCTCGGTCATGGCAGGGAAAAGTTGCTTGTGGGTCAGTACTACCATCCATACTCACCTTGACCAGTACCTTACTCGGTCAGGGCACTGAATTTAGAGAGAGAGCTCAATGCCTTATGTTTTAAAATCATAACAGATACGAGTGAGATGCCCCTCAGAGCAGGACTTGTGCCCAGCTCTCGCTGTGGGCTGGAGCAGAGAGGAGGAAGAGTATTCAGGAGATCTTCCCTCCCATTTTGCAATATAACATTCTTCTTACTCAGCCAGTTTTCCCCCACTCTACTTCCTAAGGTAGCACTAAGCTTGAGTTCCTGGCTTGTAATGTGATTTTCACGCATAACCAACCTGTCTGGGTGGAAGGGTTGGGGAGGAGCATATTTCCACACATGTACTTATTTGAGAGTACACTCATCCACCTCAACTGATCATTTCAGAGTTATTAGGCAAATATCACGATGACACCAGACCTTCCTTCCAAGCCATCTGGAGGGAATAACTCAGAAATTTTGCAAGACTTTTCCTTTCTTCCCACTGCCATGATTTCATTACCATAAACCAGCCTGCTAGCAGACAAATCAGGGAATTATGCACCATGCTGAGCAAAGCCTTGGTGCAGGGTCCATATTTTGCCATTTAGCTCATGACAAAACTCACGTTTATCAGCCATACTTGGGAGCATTGCTGCTTTTCAGCAGAGATTTTTGCCTTCTGAGGAGGTGGTTTGTGTTCCATGCACCCTCTGAATCACATTCTGCCTTTTAGATTTTAGTACGCAACGATGACACAGCAAATTACACCCTTGTAATATGAAAACATAATATTTTTCTAGCAACAGTTCATAATGCTGTGACCAGCTGGTCCAAAATGGTTAGCAATGACACATCCTCAAATTCTCAAAGGCGTGCTGGTAATGCAGCTCCTCAGAGTCTCTAATTTCTTGGTTTTAGGATGAAATGAATGGAGCATCCTACATGAAGGCATGCCGCTCTGGATCATGCAGCAGTGGGAGTTTCAGAAGAGTTGAAGCCTTTTTGAATTTAAGCAGCTCACCTTATTTCTGGTGTCCCGTTCTCACGGTGAGACAACATCTTTGATGACAGCTCTGTACGTATGCTGATATGGGGAGATATGGTATGTATGTATGATGATATGGGGAGATAGGGTCACCCCTGAATTCTCTGCATCCCCAAAAATGAGAGAAATGCGAGCAGGGGAAAGTCCATTGCACAGCATGTGCTGCTAGTTACTTACTTTGACTTGACATTGATGGATGCATTCAAGTATTTACAAGCTGCCTGATGAGATGACTCAGAGAAAGTTTGAAAGAAACAGCACGGCTGACACCCCTGCTTGAAGGGGGAGGAAGTGGGAGGGAAAGATTGCCTTGAGATCAGAGTTTGTGGTTTTTTAAAATGCTGCTGCTTCACAAGCCCACTCTTTGTGCTGGAGTAATTATGTGGGTGTACTAGGAAAAAAAAGCTAAGCAGCTTGAGAAAGGTCTGGCTGTGGGGAAACCCAAATTTAAAAACCTTGAAGAAGCAGAGCAGCTCAGTAGTCCTGGAGGAGGACACACAAGCCACCTTTGCAAGAGCCTAGAGCAGTTGCTGGGCCAGTTGTGGGAAGTTTGGGGTGCAGATCAACCATCCATGGGCAACAAGCCCACCTTTCCATCACCCTGCTGTAGAACTCCTCCCTGCTGGGGTTGTCCCCAGTCTGTGGCATTGCACGAGACATAGATCAGCACATTTCTCCCAGAATTTGAAGACTGCTTTAGTCGAAGGTTTCTTGGACCACATAAGGATATAAACAAGAGTAGGGACTGGAGGGTCAAAAAGCCATTCAGAGCTCTTCCTTCTGCCCCTACAGTGTGTGGCTGGGCCCTGGAGATGCGTCCTGGTACTCACCAGCACCAAGCCCTCTTGCTTGGGGTGAGGCCAGAGCCACGGCAAGGCACAGAACAGCCACTTTGGAGATCATGTCTGTCATCCCTGATTTTTTAATGAGCAGAGAGCAGAAAGAAATGTGCATCCTGTTCTATGAATTACCATTTTTGAGCTGTTGGGCAGGAAATACCTGCACCAAGCTGGGAAGGCACTCCCAAAAGCCATCACATTTAACTCGTTCCACTTTTCTAACAGCTTGTGCAAGTCACAGAGCAACAGTGTAGAAAAAAACCCACAGACGCTGTCTCCATGGTTCCATATGGGAGTGTAGCACCTCCACCTGTCCCCATGGCCCAGGGAGGGAGAGTGCCCTTGTGAAGCCAGTGGTGCAAGGGAAAGTTGTGGTTAAACTTGGACCTCATCCCCATCCTCAAGACAGTTTTAATGAAGAAATCCTCATCCTATAACCAGCATGGTAAGAAGGACAAATTCCCTGAGTAACCAGTTGGCACAGTTCCCCAGCATGGAGGAAGAGGAGGAAAAAGACCATTTCACCTGCAGAGCCCTAACAGGGATTTTGTAACTTACCTTTCTACAAAGGAACCAAGGGTGTCAAGGATGTGAGCAATTTCTTGTATGCATTGCTGCTTTAACTCATCAGATGAACTCCTTTCAGAGTCCATTTCAGGCAGCTCTAAAAACAATACAGGGATGTCTTGAGCATCCTTTGTCTGCAACTCTCAGCCAGGTGAGCTCCAGGTGAGCTCCAGGTGACCTCTACCCCACTGTGGGGGCCTGCGTAGAGGTGCTGCTCTGGAAGTGGGAGTTTGGTGTGGATCAGCCACCTCAGGACCCACCCAGGTGCTGTAGCAGAGGCATACCCTAACTTGCAAAAGGAATGTGATGTACAAGAATAGTTTGCCACCCAAGGAAATATCACTATGATATATTAGAATATAAAGATTATAAAGAATTTTATTAGAATATAAAGAATATAAAGAATATAAATGCTACTATTTATATTCTTTTATATCCTCTAGGGGCTTGGATAATTCTGGATGCTCCCTTTTCCTTAAAATAAAATGTGAAAAAAAAAAATTTAAAAGGGAGGCAAGATTAAGAAACTAATGGAAAATCCTAAAATGGCTGTCTTGTTCTGAAGAAATAAGAGTATTTCCCTCAAAAGTTTTTTTGCAAAAATCTCTAATTGCATTACAAGATATTCTACTTCCTTGGAATTTTGTTTTTCTGTCAGACTTTGCTGAAAGGGATATTTTTCTTGTCAAATCTTGTATAATTACTAAAGTAAAGGCACATTTTCCACTATGGTGGTGAAATTTCATTTGGAATGAAAGACATTAAAGAAATGTAGGTGTATTAATGTTGTTGAAAATAGCATTATGTAACAGACATTTGATGGACTTGCAGGTCTTTATTGGAGGTCAGATGCAGTTATTACTCATTCCCCAGTGCTCACAGAACTTGATGCCCCTTCTAACACCAATGAAAAGACTCCGGTGGACTGGAAAGGGAACTGTTTTGGGACACCAGTACCTCAACTTAATTCCTCTTTTCTTTTTTGGAGGATAAAGGAGCAACACTCTGACTGGCAGAGTGCAGTGAGGAAATTTGCTTAATTGCTAAAGCAATAATGCTTAATAGAAATCATGACATGTGAGTAAAAGAACAGGAGAAAGGAGCCTCTAGCTGCACAAAAAAAAACTTCTATGAGATTTTAAAATGTTCCCTTCCATGCATATATGCAGTGTTTTGTACAGTAACCATAAAAATGACATGTTTTATACCTTTCAAGCACAAGCAACCTGTTTTGACTTTGTAGCACTTGGTGAGTCATTAGAGAAACTGATCTTACTAAAAGCTTTGCTGTTTCTCTTGTTCTAACTGAGATCCCTGAAAATAAAGGCTTGGGTACGATACATGCCGCAAAAACAAAGTAACGTGCATGTTCATTGTCTCCCCATCTTTGCAATGTGCAGGCTTGGGCATCCAGCTTGCCCTTTCTTTGCCATCCAGGACAAGTCCTGGCTCCAGAGCTGCTCATCTGAGGTGGAGCCCCACTAGACACAGGGTAGGCTTCCTCCTTTCCTGCAAGTGCATGTGGAGGGGAAGTGAAGGTATCTTTTTGCTCACAGACTCAGACCCTGGGTGATCTGGTGTAGCTGGTGTCCGTGATGACACCTGGCTGAGCTCACTCCACCTGCCCATCCACCATGTCTCGGCCATGGCAACACTGGAAACACTAAGCCTCTGGAGCTGGAGCTGCAAATCCAGGCACTGTGCCTGTCACAGGTCCCTTGGCTCATCCCCTGCCTGGGACCTGCCTGCTGAGCCCCTGTGTCCTGCAGAGCCCCTGGTTTGTGCCATTCTGAGCCCTAGACACCACCCCAGCTGGTGCAGAGCTTCCCCGTGCAGCCGAGCTCTGCATGGGAAACAGCACAAATTAGAGCAAGAAGACACCACAAAGTCTTTGCCTCTGATCACACCGCTGCTCTCCTTAACAATCAACCACCAGAAGTGAAAGCACTTTACAGGAGGAAAAGCAGCAACTAACCTATAGATAAAGCATTGCATTCCTTCTCAATGTATTTTTCCCCTGAGCAATCAATTAATGTTTCTGCAACAAAGAGATTATCAGCTCCTGTGAGTGGGAAAGGAGGGGTCTGATATGAGTGTGAGGGGGCTCTGCTGCAGCAGACACACTGCAGAAAGGAGCACCTCTCCTGCAAGATGCAGCCCATTGCATCCAAAAAATGGGAGACGTCCCTGCACTGAGGAATCATCTTATCTCTGAATCCAAACATCTGTGGATTATAGTTACTTCTTTTTGAAGGCTGAACAGGCAGCTATGTGTGCAGAGAGGCAGCAGGGTATTCATTTGCTTCATTGTTCATGCCTTCAATCTTCCTCTGGCTGGTTGTGAACAGTATTTTGCTGCTGAGTACCAGTGGACTCTTTCATGGTGTCTGAAAGCTTGTCAATAAAAATAACTGCAGCAAGAAAAGAACAGCTTTCCTATCGTGCAGCACTTTCAAGTTATCTCTTGATAGCAAGCGGTCAGATGTCACCACTATAAAACCACAGTTTTCTGGGATAATGTATAACCCGAACAATAAATCCAGTATTGTATTCCTAGTCTTTCACATCAGATATGCAGGGCCCAGTGTCACTGCTTTTCCCTTCAGTTTAACCAGGGTTGGTCTGTCTGCTTAAGCTGAATGTTCTTCTGACTCCTACTCCTTTCTAAAACTATCCCACTTCATCTGCTGCCTGAATAAAAAGCTTCGCGTTAGTCACGACATCTTCCTGCACTGTTTTATTCACAAAGTTTGACAGAAAAATACATGTTATGAAACCAGCTTTTAATGCTTGATGGAAATAGGTCCGAACCTGCCTGGGCAGCTGTCCTGTGAAAACTGAAGGCAGTGTTAAGAGGTCCAATCCATTTTCACCCTGCTTGATGTGTTGCCAGGCTTGGGTCTCCCACTGACCAGACCAAAGACCATCATGCTGGGTGGACCAAAGGCCCATCAAAACCAATACTTGATCTCTGACAGTGGTCAGTAGTAGGTGTGTCAGGGCAGAGGAGGACAAATAAATCGTGGTGGGAATCATGTTCCCCCCTTGCCTCAACCTGCTGCCTCAGATGTCACACTCACAGTTTTAGTAGCTCTGGAAGCACTTTTCTTTTTGTGTTTTGGTCATCTTATGAAGCAATTCGGACTCTCCACTCCATAGCATCCTATGAGTAAAACATGTCCAGTGATCATGCAATGCATAAATCACTTTCTTAATTTGCTTCAGATCTTCAGTCTGGTAACACTAGGAGAGGTTGCCCAGAAAGGCTGTAGGATCTGCATCCTACATTCAAAACCAAGAAAGACAAATCCTGAGCTAAGGTGGCCCTGCTTAGAGAGAGGTTTGGACCAGATTATGTCCAGGGATTCCTTTCAACCTAAATCATCCTGTCTTTATAACTTGTCAGGGTGTTCACCCCCTCTTTTAGCAAGTAATAGTGAAACACTTCTTTCTTTTCACTTCTTGTCCATCAACCATGTCATTCATGATCCCATGAAGGACCACAAACCAACAGCCCCTCTCTGCCCTTGCCAGGACTCTTTTCCAGATTCCAGGGTGATTATTCTGTTTTGCCTCTCCCCTTAGAAATGGGTGAAGTGCTCTGTACCTTCATTCATCCTTGCTGCCCTTCTCTCAACCTTTATTAATTCTATTTCATCCCTTCTTAGGGAGAAAGGAAGGACCAGAACTCCCTGCAGAGTTTAAGAGATGAGCAAATCAGGCACTTTCTACTATGGGAAAGTTGTATATCCCGATTATTAGATAAACTTCTCCTAATAATCCCAGTCTGGTCAACTTTGCAGAGCCATGAAACAGCATTTTCTCCATGGTACTCCCAGACTCCTGTTTCTCTCTCTTACAGTAATTCTTGCTTGTAATCCCATTTTACAACATCTTCATTCCTCTTCTTTCTCCTCCTCATTCTCACACTTCCCCAGCAGTCAGGGCAACATGGGTGTTTGTGGAGCTCTGTGGAAGTCAGGCAGTCTCAGCAGCAGCTTCCATCACCCCAGGAAGCTCTGCCTTGAAGGGAAAGGCTGTGACTCCTTGGCAGCCTCAGTCAGTGTGTGTTCCAGCACCACAGCCACTTCTGCTGTCCTGCCCCACAGCCCTGCCCCTCTCCTGCAGCACCTCAGGGCACCTTAGGTGTCCTGCCACACTTCAGAGCCTTCCTCATCCATACAAACAAAAGGTCAGACGTAGATTTCTTCCACGTTAACACCTCAAAATGGCTCTATAAAAGAGCAGAGAACATCCAGGCTAGCGCAGGGGATGGAGTGGGGCTGTGGGAGAGGGGCAGATAGCACTGCACTGCAGAGGCAGCTGTTCCATCAGCTGAGGCTGCCGTGGGACTGCAGCTGTGCTCACACTTCCCAGAGAGGAGCCCCTGGAAGCTCAGAGCCTGAGGAAGGAAGTTGCTAATGAGCATCTTTCCTTCTTCCCTTTCTCACATGCAAAAGTACAATTCTTTTAATGGCAAAAGATAAAAACTGTAATATGTTGTGATTACACCACAATTTTTTTTTCCCCAGCAAATCTTTGCTGGTTTTACATGAAGTCTGTCCTCACAAGGCTGTGTGAGGTATCTGACATCGAAAGCAGAAGGCTGTCTTACAGAGATAAAAGGTGAAGCTCAGGGATGTAAAATTTTGTGATTGAGTTCATGCAGTCTATTAGGAGCAGCCAAGAAACAGGACTTAAAGGTCTGTCTCAGACTTCATTAATGTCTTTAACCACCAGAAAAATGCTTGTACAGAAGGAAGAATTTCTCCACATAATACTGCTGGTGAAGAGATTGAGGGAAAGCCTGATGCATGTCTGAAGGAGACACCTACTTTCTTTTCGTGCTTTTCGGGTACCTTATCAATGGCCTTATCTTTTAGTTTCCATAGCCTTACTTTAAGTTTCTCATCCCTAAGTAGGATGACTCAGATTAGATGCCCTTACACAGACTGGAAATACAATTTTCTGTCTGGGTCAGACTATTCCTCTTTTACATACTTCTCTTCTGAAATCCCTCCAGATTTCTCTTCAGATTTCTCTTCAGAAATCTGAAAAGGATAAGTCCTGCTCTTCTAATAGTGATGGGATGATGTGCTCCTCCCAGCCAAGGGCCTCTGCTCTCCAGCTATGGCCCCTGCTAGCAATCTTCATGGGCTTGAGTGAGGAAAGCCTTTCAAAAATTTTAATACATCTATCTCTGGTCAGGAAAGCACTGCAGTCATGAACTCACTTGCAGACCCCCTGTACTGTCAATGAACCCTTGTAGAAAATGAGTGTCATACCCACAAGGGCAACAAAGCAGAGTAAGTGTAACATAACTGGTGGGACTTTCATGTTTGTCTAAGGTTTTAAATAGTCCATATTTTTATATCATGTGACTTCAAAAATAATATTTGTTCATGTAATTAGAGACTGTACCATCCCAGAACAGCCAAATTGAGACTCTGTGGGCAACACGAACATTGTAGTTTCCTGGTATCTGCTTAAAATATATTCCTAATGCATTCTTTTATAGATTTATTTCCCCCATCTTAGTCAATATTCCAACATATTTTAAAAGTAAAAAAAAAAAAAAGAGAGAGAGAGAAAAAGATAAAGCTAAATTTCTAACAACTATGGCATTGACAATCCTACATACCTCTAAGGAGATGATTGTTCCTGCATACTCTGGGAGTTACAACCACACCAAGACAACATTAGCACCAACCATTTCTAGCTTTGCAGAACCTGATCACAGCCTGAACTGCCATCAGGAACTTAGACTCTCCCACCAAACACTTTCCACCAGTAGATCTCCAAGTGAATTAAGAAGAACGGCAAGTATTACTGTCCCCATTTCACACTCACACAAAGGTACTGCTTCCCAAAGAACTGAAGGGAGATACCTTGAGGAGAAAGGTCAGAAGCAGTAAAGTCATAGAACAGAATAAGGCTCACTTAAATCCCAAACCAGATGTTGATGGCTCCCACTACTCCTCCAAAACAACCAGACAAAGACAAATCAGATTTCAGTTTCATTTTTACTTCAGGCTGTCCTCATGTGACTGCATATTGCACCTCCTGTAAGAAAAAGCAGGAGCTTCCCTCAGGCTGTCCCAGGAGGACCTTGTCCTGAAGCTGTTGCAGGGAAGACAGCTGTAGAAATTGTTTTTCAATGACAAAAACACGATGTGCAGAGCAGCATGCTTGGCTCCAGAACCCGGCGATAAGGCAGGATGCGGGAATTGCCTCCTACTCTGGCCATGAACCCAGAACCACATCCTCTCTCTCGGGAACAACCAACTGTTTTTTCCTCTGCTGCCTGCTACAGACCATGAGGATAGCGGACATCCCACTCCAGCCTGGAGAGGATTGTTTACCCTGTCATGAAAACCATGCCTGGACAAAGTGGAACTTTATAGCAGCCCACAAGTAGTCAAATCCCAGACACTGTAACCAGAGTGCAGAGATGCATTCCTGCCCTTCCCATCCTGCTGCTGTGTTCTGCTTCTGATAGCTCAGTCATCTGCTCTCCAAAACAAAGAAATACTACTGCAAGCACTTCCCTGAGACTCTTGTTTTTAACTAGACAATGGTCTTTTCATATCCCCCGTATTAAATCTGATGAGATGGCTTTGCTCAAACCTGTACACTCATATACATATTTTCATGCTGAGACAATGTTTAATAAGCTCAGTCCTGCCTAGCTGAACAATTTCTATCCAGCAGGCATTGCTCAGGTAGGTTCACAAACCTTGAAAGAAGTTACCTGGATACCCTTCATTATTATGGCAGCATCCCCGGTAAATACGGAATCACAGCTGGAGTTCTAACAGCACTATGATCATTCTCATCTTCCCATACCAGCAATCCCACTAAAACCCAGGACAAATCTGCCCCAAGGTAAGGAACTGTTGAGCATTCAATACCACCAGCATTCAGTGAGCAGCTTGTGGAAGCTCTGGGGGGGCTCAGTTTCTACAGTGAGCGCTGTTCCCCCTGAAACAGGACAAAACTCCATGAAGAACAAGCCTTTTTATAACTGTGATGGAGTCATGCTCTCATCTATTCTAGCAAAAGGATGAAGCCCAGAACTATCAGAGTTGACAGTATAAATTAATCCCTCTTAATATTTGCCTTGCAGTTTAATCTCAAATGATGCTAACCTGCATTTGTCTGAAAACAATCAACTGGTCTCTGTTTCAAAAATGGTTGTGTGTGCTCTAGAATCAACTTTCCCTATTTGTACTCTCTTGCATGCCTTCATGAGTTTAATCACCTTATCTAAAAATGTACAAGAACTATAAATACGAGAAAAAGCAAACCATTCAGCCATGATGCTGAGTGGATGCATGTATATCAGTGAACACATTTCCTGGGTAATAGCACACTACACAGTTTGTAAAATGCAATTATGCTGTAGCAACCCTTATCAGGAAAAATATTTACACTGATTTCTTGTAGCAATAGATCAAAGAACTTATTTTGCTGACCTATATCTGTATTTAATTGTAAAGAAGTTTCTTACATAAATAAGAAAATTGTCTTCCTTTTTCTGAATAATTTCCCACTAATGGACAGCAGTTTTCCTGACATAGATGCTTTGCAAAGATTAATTTTTGAAGGCTAAAACTGGCGTCTGAATTTAATATAACTCATGGCTGGAAAATTGTAGATGTGTGAAACACTGGCTGTCTGTAGAGGAAAAGAGAAGCAGTACACACAATGAGGCCACTACCTTGAGAAGACACAAGCAGGTGGCCTTGTCACAGAAATAGATAGATTTTTGTTCTCCTGTCTATTCTCTCCTTTGTCTCTACCCGCCCACAAAACTAGAAAAGTAAAACTACTATTCATCCAGAAGAGGAGGACCAAGGAGCATAAAAGGCTCACAAATCCTGGCTCCCGTTCCTGTAGTAACCAGGGGTGCACAGAATTTACTTCCCAACCATCCAACCAGACTTCCATTGAGACAGGGCCCCCAGTGCAGCTGAGCAGCTTATGGTGACTCCTTTATGGGGGATTTTAAATATTTTGTTTCCATTCTGCTTCAAAAAGTCATTACTAGCTGTGTAAGGGCTCCACACCTGGGACATATCACCCCTGGGCTGCTGCCCTCCATGCAGCCCTGCTCAGTTAGAGGCCCTGATTTGTTTGGTTGCTTCAGCACAGACAGGAATACCTGTGAGGGCATTTGCAGCCATTAGCAGCATGTTCCAGACAGCATCAGCTGTGGTTTTCCATGATTAGTTGTGCCAAGAGCAGCTGGGATGAGGAGTCACAGAGAGGAAGCTTTTTGAGGCCTGAGTGAGAGGGGCCACAGAGCAGCCCAAAGAACCAGTCCCTTGACCTCCTATTCCTTAGAGCTGCTATGGAAATTTCTGCAAAATACCTTTTCTTCCAAAATGATGACTTGTTAAAAAAAAAAACAGTGATTCTTATGGAAATACAGGTGTTAAATGAAACTTTTGGTACAAATAACAGCTTGTGTCACTTTAG
Organism: Struthidea cinerea; assembly: GCA_013397865.1. Taxonomy (NCBI): domain Eukaryota; kingdom Metazoa; phylum Chordata; class Aves; order Passeriformes; family Corcoracidae; genus Struthidea; species Struthidea cinerea. The sequence goes on from VZTI01002735.1 coordinate 486,676, forward strand.
GAGCCAATATGTGTCAAGGCTACTGGAGCTGATGTAGGGATTTCAGTTTAAGGATTAGGTGTTCTCCTCACTGCTGTCATTTGATAGAAAGGAAAAGGCATCTTCTCCAAGCCCATCCACCAGAGAAGTTTCCACTTTTTATAAATAAAAAATACTCAGGAGCATGCATCTGAGTCTCCCTCATCCTAGGGCCGTGCTCAAACCCACACAGACAACATCTCTCGGAGAAGCACAAGCAACTTATATGGCCAGGGACATTTATGGAGACCCATCACAGAGCAGCTGATGGAGTGGTGTCAGGGGAATCCCTCCTGGCAGGAGAAACCCAGACCAAGCCAATGAAGGGTTTTAATCTGTTTCTCCAATAACCCCAATGTGAAAAGCAAGCACCAGGCTACCACCTAGTCCAGAATAAACTTGCTCTTTTCCCTGTTTGGAGAATACTTTTAGAGATCTGCTTCATCCCAGAGCAGCACGAAAACATTTCCCAGCCAACTCTGGTCCCTAAATTTGTTCTTGAAAATGGCAACTAGTTACCCTTAGGTTTCCTTTGACAAATTTGAAACCAGCTTGGCAAAATGATAAATCTTTCATTATCTTGCAAAAGTTACAGCTAATTCATTAAAGCTAACCCAATAATGCAGGTCATTCATCCATGCTAACTCATCTTTCAGGCAAGGAGTTTTGTGTGTCTGGCACAGTTTTCATTTAGGTGGAAAAATAAGTCACTTAACTTATTTAAATTAATAACATGGAGGAATAAAGTAATCCCTACAAGTCCACATTGAGAAGGAGTTTTAAGGATTTGAAAGACTCTTACATGCCATCAAAACCAAAAGATCACCTGCAAGCTTCACAAACCCCTAAACTCAACTAGTCTGTGGTTATTATGGGGAAAGACATGATACATTTATTATTGAATTGCGTGTGGAGGCTGATCTGTGTCAGCAGACACTGCCATATGTGGCTGGCTGCCCTGTCATTTCCTACAGAGATGCTCACAAGTCTCTGAATGACACTTAGGGAATTGTGCAGGAAAGCATCACACGTGTCCCATTAATTCCAAGAGGAGACGTGTCACTGCACTGCACCTTTTTAGAAATTTTCCATCATTACTTACATTGTCTAAGCATTTTGCATTTTCAATGAGTGATGACACAGAAGTAGAATAAAAACAGATTATGGTTAATATCTGAGCTTGCAGAACATTTGAAGAAGTCATTTTCACTTGAAAGAAGGAAAGGAAAGGAACGGCCAAAGGCAGCCATGGTTTGGATGAAGAGTAGGTTATATCTGTATCTACCTATACCAAATGAAGTTCCCTTCTAGCATTGCTCTGGGAGGAAGGTTGGTTCAAGGGGTTGATTTATTGACTGATTGTTTTCTGTAGCCCAGGATATTTCACTATTTGCATGATGGCCCAAGCATGTATACCTTAGAGGGACAGGAATAATTTCCTAGTTCAGGGGTTCTGCAGCCACAGAGAAGCATTGAAGGACAGTTGACACGGAAATCAAATCATTGGACTCAATTTCCCTGAGAATAAGGAAAGGCAAATATGCTGGAAAATATGGGCCAGTGGACTTAAGTGGAAAACTATGAAAATATTTTAGACTTGGTTTAAAAACACGTGCGAAGTTGCTTTGGTTTAAAAACAGAAAGCAGCCACTTTAGCTCATTAGCTCATTATCGTATACAAGCCAGGCTGTCTGGCCATGCTCCCTTCATGCAACACCTCACACTAGTCTTTACTATTGTTATTATTAGCTTGAGTAAAGATATATTCCAGGGAAAAAAAATCCCAACTACCAGAACATTAAAAAAAGTATTAGTTACAGCTTTTGACCAAAAAAAAGTGATGTTTAAAATGATCTGTTAATCCTTATGTCCTTTGTAAGCTGATAATGTGAGTTAACCAATGCATTTTGAAAGCACCACCATTTATTTTCTCAGTCCACGTATGTCCTGTGGGAATTAATGAAAATGAAAGGTAGAATCCCAAGGTATTGAAATATAATCAAATGGATGCTGATGGATCTAGTGGTCCCTAAGAGGCCACTGTTGACCACACTGGCTGTGTATGGCTTAAGCTTCCTTTTACATTGAGATTGTGGGGAAAAACAGGGCCTGTGATGTGCTGAGCTATATGATGTCAGGAAAACTGCAGCCTTTTCTGGAGAGCAGCACCCAGCATTTGTAGTAACCAGGTTGTTCATTTAATGTGTACTGGCTTACTAAGTAAAGTAAATTAAAGGCTGAGGTGGCAACAACGATAAGCAGCAAATTTGTTTGTTCAGTAGGGAGCTGAAACGTGTCGGCTCATGCTTTGATCAGGTTAAATTGAGAGGTTTCAAAGTACACACAGGAAATGCTCCAACAGATTAACTTTGTCCCTGGAGGTCTGTCCCAGTCACTTTTCAGCCTTCTGCACTCTGTTATCTGTTTCGGCAATTCTGTAACTTTAACCTCAGAGAATCCACAGAGAAAAGTGACAGTGTTAAAGGTCAAGGGTTGACTTCTAGGGTGATGGGCATAAAGTCTTGGTCTTAAGAGACAGGCTATTGGGTAGTCTTTGGTTCTTAACAAAAAGGAAAAAAAAAAAAAAGGAGAGGAAATGGAAAATTAAATGGTTATTAAAATCATCAGCTTTAAATGCAGTTAAGGTGGTAAATCATTACTACAAATCAGTATCCCCACATGCTGTGGAGATCAGTACATTGAAGTCCAGGTGCTGAAAGCCCAGAGCCTCAAACTCAATTGACTTCAGTTCAAAGAAGGAACAAGCTTTCCCTGAAATGCTCCCCATGGACAGGTGTTTATAAATAAACACTTTTCCTACAAGGGGGTTTTCCTCTGTCTGAAATAGTGCCTGTTCACACTGCAGCCAACCTCTCTGTGAGCAGGTTATCTTCACAAAGCTTGTAGGAACTTGATTTTCTTTGAGAGATCAATGGGTTGAAATTTGTCAATAGGTTCAAAAGATTTCGGGGGTGTGGAAGTGACGAAGATACAAGCGCACGCAGCAGGATTGCATAAGCCTCATTTCTGCAGGAATCAGGAAAAAAGTTGCAGCAATATAAAAATAAATAACTGAGCAGGCATAATTTCTAAAAAAATGCCAGTAGCTAGCCAAGACTTCATTTCTGCTGAGGACAGAAGGAAAGGGGAGATATGTCGTGTTCCTCAGTGTTTAAGTGTTTTAGCCTGTGACATCTGCTTTTTGAGAAGTGAGGACATTTCACAGATGAAAAAAACTTCTCTCTGAAATAAGGAATGTGGAACCTTCTCATCCTATCAGGGAACAATGAAATCTCCTGAAACTGGTAGATGAGATAGCATTTTTTCTGTTGCTAATAATGCTGCTCAGCAACACAGATCAGTTCATGGAACTCAGTGCTACTCATGCTGTCTCTCATCCATCATATGCATTGTTTAAAGCTGGCAAGTTATTTCACCGTTAGGGATTATCAATGCAAACACAACTATACAGAGCAGAGAGGTACCTACATCAGCATGACGAAATAGTTTCCATGGCCATAACACTTCTGAGTGTCCAAGCCTGACCCTAAAGGGACCTAACAGGCAGAATCCCACTCTAGTTACTAAATCTGAATCAACTACCAGCACAGTTAGTACACAGTATCTCAAGTGGAATTCAGAAGATAATGTCTATAAAATCCCTTGTGTGATTGCAAATCCCTTTGTCCTTGCAAAAATAATTGGCTGAGTTTTTAATATATTTGAAAAATATCTAGTATATTTAAAAAATAAGATAATATTCTAAGAATATTAAAGGCAGAGATTTTGCAGTATTGAAGAACATTATCATTTCTTATTTTATTGATGACCTATGGCACCACAGAATCTGAGAGTTATTTTCTCATCAATATGACACCAGCTAGAAAATCTTGCTGTTTGGCAGAGCACAACCCCTAACCCAGGAAAGTGACCTATTGACTGAAAAACAACAGCAAATCTAAGTGGTCTGCTAGCCCAGTTAATTTGTTCTGTTATACTTCCCTGTTGTAGGAATTAAATGTCAGAAATTTCAAGCATAATCTCAGAATCCCAAAAATACCTCCTTCTCTCGATTTCCAGTTCAGCTTTGTGTTTAAACAGCACTGTCTTCCTATGTATCTTCTAGACTTTAAATCCTGTCACTTGTAAGGTGTTTCCCTTTAAAGAAGAACACGTGAACAAACAAGAAATTTTCCTTCTCTGTGACAACTTGGGGCGCTGACCATGGGTGCTGCTGATTGCTGTGCCCAGGGTGATGTGCTGTGGCATGAAGAGCTCGGTTAAAATTCAAAAGGGTTGCTGCACATTTCCCCTTCTATTTAGCATCTTTATTTGCACTCCTCTCTGCACAGCCTTCTGGACAATCCCTTCGTGCTTACGGTTTTCCTGACCCCTTCATTATCCTACATTAACTTCTTGTTAAAGACTTTCCTGCTGGGAAACCTAGAAACTTTCTTCCTTCCCCCAGTGAGATCTTAACTTAGAAAGAACAGTTATAGCAATAATTCAATTTAGGAAAGAAAAAAAATAAGACAGCTGCTCAGCCATGCTATTCAGCACTGATTTTTTTTTTCTTTCTTTTCAACCTTCTTAAGTTTTTCACATTTTTTTAGGAATGGAATCTCTGTGGAGCAGAAATTTTGTTCTCATTTTTGTTGAAAACACATAATACTAGTTATTCATGCAAAAGCAGTTCTAAATTTAAACAAAAAGTGAACCATAACCTGAAATCCATCTTTTTTTTAGAGCTAGCAATCACTCCAGACAATTCAGTGCAATTTTGACTGTAAGTGCACAAGCTTAGCTTTTTGCTTGAGATAGATCAAAAATACTCCCCAAATAAATTTTCCTACAGTATTTCCAGCGCAGCCTTAAAAAGAGCCAGAGACAAAAAACAATCTTCGAAGTCTGCTGCACCGAGGCAGGAGGTCAAAGTGCTCGAACAAATTGGTAAAGAAGTCGTGTTTTATCAGTGACACTGCAATTACGGACGTTTGATTTCTGTTTGTAGGACAAGGTCCTCTCATTGATGGAGAACCCACCGGGCATGGAAAGAAAGGGACCTTTGTGTGAGGAGCAGCAGCACATGACAGGCATCCTTGTGACCGGCCAGGCTGCCCAGGCTCAGGCTCTCCCAGCTCTCGCTGTGTTGCACCCCCATGACTGGAGTCTGCTCAGCTCTCCACAAAAAACGACCAAAAAAAAAAAAAAAAAACACAGCCAAAAAACCACACCAAAAAACAAAACCCAAACCAAAAACCAAACTCACAGCAACAGCTTTTGAAAGAGGTGGCTGTGCTCATGGTCAAAATAAATAAAGAAAGAACAAACTACAGCGCCCTGGGCAGTGCTTGGCCTGGCTGTTCCCTGAACAAGCTTGTTTCTAGATTGCAGCAGGTATCTTTCCCAGAGCTGAAGGGCTCTCCAACGGAGTGATTTCCTTTTCTTTTTTTCCCCCCCTCGGGCATTTCAGTGGGAAAGTTAAAAATAAATGAAACGAATCAATGCCTTTTGGCTGCTGCTGTTTCAGCTGATGCCTCCTCTAGCAAAATGCAAGCTTGATATGGTGCCTGAGAGCTCTTCACGAGACAAAATGGGCTTCTCCACACAAGATTTTACAACTGCAGCCTTCCATCCTTATGACTTTGAGTAATGTTTTGCTTTTGAATGTTTATGCTTCCCAGCTATGAGTGAATATATGAAATAGCTCTTCTGTGCAGTGGGAAGCAACCTAACAAGCCTGAGCTACACTAGGGCCCTGGAGGAGTTTACAAATGTGTGGAGAGCATGTGATGAGCAGCCCAGGGGATGGTACCATTCAAAGGAGTCCTCTGACAGAGCTGGGGACAGCACCGTGCCTGGAGAGGAGCAGACAACCAACCCGAGCAAAAAAAAAAAAGGGGCATCTTAACCTCCAGCTGAATGTAGGTACCCAAATCTCTGGTCTTGGCTGTGGTCTTGTTAGGTTTGAGGGAAAATCTACAGGCAGAAGAAGGCAAGCTTGGCTGATCTGGGTTTTACAGGGCCAGTCTTACCTTAATTAGGCACCACAGGAAGTGGATGAGTGGGGGAATAAATAACATGTTGAACCAAAACAGAGCTGGGGAAGAAAAAACCTCCTTGGGGTTAAAATTTTGTGAAATTCTTGTTTTTGTCTGGGGAGAGGGGCACTTATTGGTTGGGGACGAAACAACATTGGTGGAGACTGAAGGGGCTTGAAGATGACTTTCTGGGAACAGGGTCCAACCCCAACGGTCTCCCCAAAAGAATTCAATTCAGCTCTTGCAGGGAGTGAAAGTTTAGCTCTACCTCCACGGCAGAAGCTAAAAGAGGGGCTGGAGAGGTCAATTGCCCCGTTAGGTACAGGGACTGAAGGAAAACCACCGTGTGCACAAACTTAACAGCCACTGTAGAATGTCAGGGTGAATGCCACCTTTAACAGTGATCCTTAAAAAAGCAAATGATTACGTGAAGAAAGCAAATGGCAGCATGATGTTTTGAAAGTCCTGTCATACTAAATATTTTCCTGTGGTTTTGCAAGAATGGAGTGGTACAAGCACCATTAATAAAAAGCCCCCTACCATCAGAGATCACATAAGGATGAATTCAAGACCACCCTTAGGCATTTCACAGGAAGCCAGAACACGTTTTTGATGGTAACGATGCCTTAGGTTTTAACTTTTATATTTTTCAAATCCTGTACTGCTGTCTTGGGGTGACTTTTTGATGTGTATCCCCTATCACTGCTCTACACCCAGAAATTAACTTTGTGCCTTTCTGTGCCTTTAAACTGAGCCTGAGAGGGGGGAGAGGAAAAAAACCGAGCGAACTTTTCAAAGCAGTTGTTCAAGGACACAGATACACTCCTCTGTTTCTGTGGCAGCAAGAGAGGAGGAAGCACCCTTCTTGCTTTCCAGCCAGCTTTTGGCTCTTTTTTCTCTGGAGGGAGACGGAGAGTTGAACTTTGTTTTTCCTGGGATTTGGTTTTTCATCTCTTCTCTTCTGGACTGTTTCAACATCAGAACACATCAGGGGAATTTTCCACTAAGGCCCCGGATGTGGGCCCACATCGACCCAGCTCCAAGGAGGGGGAGAGAGCCCACACCTACAGAAGGACTCTGAAATCTTCCCAGGTTTCTCGCCACAGTGAGAGATTTCATTATTTAGCATTATTATCCTTTTCCTGTGTGTTTGTTAAATAAATAGGTTTTTATCTCTTTCACTTTCCTCTGAGGAAAATTTCTTTCTCCCTGAACCTGGTGGGGGAGGGGTGGTTGTAACCTGACTTCTATCAGAGGATATTTTCCTCCAAATTTGGCCAAACCGGCACAACTGCCTAGGGTGTAACTCTGAAGTTTCTTGTGGCCTGTTGTTCTCTCATGCTGCTGTTCTCTCATGCTGGTTAGACATGAGAAACCTCTCTAAATTTGCTCTCCAAGGACACCTAGATTGTCCTAGGCCCAAAATGTAAAAACTAAAATCTTAAGAAACTGGGGTAAACGTGGGGAAATTACATCATTAACTAAAGTTATAATTGGAGAATTAACCCTGATATGCAAATGCACCAAACTTATAAAAGGGTGAAGAACCCATGACCCAGGGTCCATCTTGGGTGTAGTCTTTTGACTGCCCAGGGCGTACCTTTGAAGGCTCTTCAAATAAATACCTCCTTTGATTCTCTTGGTCTTGTCTAGTCTCTGTGTTTTAGGTGGCCACCGCAGGCATCAGTTTTTTGGCACCCCCAGAAGGGACAACGAGGCTTCCCGAAATCTTCTGGACTGAGAAAGATCCAGCTCAGTTCCGGCCCCCCTCCCAGCACCTGAGGAATCAGTAAAACAGGGTAAGAGGATTTACATACTTGACATTTTAGTAAAAAGAGAATCAGAAGAGGAGTACAGCCACAGTCTGCTGCTCCACTGGTCAAGGTAAGGGTACANGATTCTCTTGGTCTTGTCTAGTCTCTGTGTTTTAGGTGGCCACCGCAGGCATCAGTTTTTTGGCACCCCCAGAAGGGACAACGAGGCTTCCCGAAATCTTCTGGACTGAGAAAGATCCAGCTCAGTTCCGGCCCCCCTCCCAGCACCTGAGGAATCAGTAAAACAGGGTAAGAGGATTTACATACTTGACATTTTAGTAAAAAGAGAATCAGAAGAGGAGTACAGCCACAGTCTGCTGCTCCACTGGTCAAGGTAAGGGTACAAACTGGAACCGGAAACCAAATCTCTCTCTATAAAACATGAACATAAAAACTCTGCCCTTATTGTTTCCACTTTGGTTCAGCATTCTACAAAATCTATCTCACTGGCCAAAATCTAGTCTGAAAGCACTCAAGAGCAGTCTGTGAGTAGACTGTGCAGGGATAGCACTCCGAAAAAGGATGCAGCCCTTAGCAGCCTGCCTGTAAAACAGAAGCAGATGACGAGAGCAGGGCAGGGAACAGAGCTCAGCATGCAAGAGATCAAGCACGTGGTGGCACAGTAGAGGGACTGGATAGGCAACACCTCTGCCCTGTGGCCTCCGAGCCTAGTGTGCCAGTGACACGGTGACACAGTGCCAGCACAGCACACCTACACACGGACACCAAAGCAGTCTGGCCTTCTTAGCATGAGGGGAGCACAGAATTGACTCAGAAGAGGGGCCACTTGGCTACTGCTCTGTCCAGGAAGACCAGGACTAGAGGGGTCCATTGGAGGAGGCACTTGAGCCTGGCAAGGGGAAGCACCAGGACTAACACCAAAGGAGCTGTCGTCACCATGAACACCCTCCAGACTGGATGTCCCTCAAACGGTTTTAACTTCCCTTTGAGTTCATGCCTGTTGGCCAGAGAGGAAAGGAAGTTGTGCCCAGTGGTACCCTGGCCATGCCAGTCAGTCATGGGTGCTGAGCTGGGCTTCTCTTCCCACAGTGCTCAAACCTGCCAGGCACAGGGGGACTGACACCCATCTCCTCACCAGGACACCCTGCTTGACCATCCTCAGGTGGTCACTGTCTCCTTCTGCTTCACCACTGCCTGTCCAGCCTCCCAGTCCCCGGGCTTGGCCAGGCAGTGCCCAGGGCATGGGGCCAGCCTGTCTTCTATGATCAATACCCAGCTGTGGGATGTTCCTCCACCTCCCTCCAAAACCCCACAGTGGTCTAGCAGACAGGGAAAGCAGCATGTGGCTGCCTAGCCCCAGGCTCCCCGGCCCTTCAAGAAGAAGGCAGCAGGCTCTCTTACACCATCCTTCAATAATTTACTAGGCAGGCACTAACAGCTTCCCCCTCTGTTGCAACAAGCAAGTCAAAAACAGTAGAGCAGAAGCATCCATCTCTGACATTCCTGCAGGTTTTCTGTAATGGATCACTTTTGATTAATTAGTGAAACAAGTTTGAAACAGCCTGCAGGATACTTGGTGTGTGCTTGTGTCTCAAACTGGAACAGGAAACCAAATTGCTCTCTATAAAACATGAACATAAAAACTCTGCCCTTATTGTTTCCACTTTCACAGGGGTCCTCCTGTCTCTGCTATCCATGTAGAAAAGAAAAAAAATCTAAAACATCTTTGCTTTTGTACTAGAACTAAAAATGAAAAAAAAAAAAATTGTTTTGCTCACCTTTCCCTCTCTGCCCTGTGAGCACAGAGCCACTGCTTGACAAAATGTAGCACAAACACACAGCATGGCATTTCTTCTGCACGTTTGCTGCCTAGAGTTTCCTCAGTTAAAAACTGAGCCAGGGACTGGCTTCCTACAGCTGGTTACCAGTTCAACACTTGAAGCACAGCTCATCTTTGACAAAGTCCCACGATGCTGAATGTGGTACCAATCTCAGCCTGCATGGGCAACACCAACTCTGGAGTCTCTTGAACAGCAGCACACACTGTGAAGAGAATGTCTTAAGATGCTCACTCAGAGAATTTCTGTTAATTTTATTATACGTTGCCCAAACCACCAGAAAAAAAAAATGGTTAAAGACAGCAACTTTCTCCTTTTTTTTTTTTTTCCGAGGAATTAGTCTGAGGCCTTGCACGCTTTCCCACGCTCGCAGATTGCAGGTTATAAACGCGTGGGAGTAATGCAGTTTCGATCAGTCAGGTAGGCTGGGTTTCTGTTAGCTGGCTGCATACCTTTGAGCCCTATCAGCACACAGTGATCAGTGGAATTCCTGGCATTTTTGTCATAGCATCAGAGGCAGTACTTTACAGAGTAAATACCAATGACCTGCTGTTCTGTCAGGGCTCTGTACTTACCTTTTATTTTCAAGTCAAAGGTTAGGCCTATTTATGTAAATCCTCAGCCATGGGCCAAGTAATCTGACCTCCTGGTTTTCATTCTCCTAATTGTTTCAGGTATTTTTCTTGAAAAGTTTGGTCAGTTAAAGCTAGGGATCTTTTTTTAAGGCGCCTTTGAAGGGCTCTAGGGGCTTTCATAGCCCACCCAGTTTGCAAAGTGGAAACATCAGTGACCTGATGCCCTGGGCACTTATTTAAAATTCATTACCAGGAAATAAGGTTTTGATATATAGCCCCTCTATGCTGAAGAATATCTTAGGGAACATATGCATGCCATTTTTTACTGTGGATTATGTGATCTCTGAAGCCACATAGAGAGGCAATAATAAATTATACTCCTGTTTGCCCTTCATTTCTAATAAGAACGTTATTCAGCTGTAGATAGTTTTGACTTCCCACATGCTGGCCACTGCTTCCAATTCCTTTGTTACTTCACGCTTGGCAGTGCCATTTTATTCATAAAAGGGTGTCCGAAGCTGTATAACAAGAAAAAGAAATTTACTGGGTTTTTTTCAAACCTTTTCTCTGAGATTCAGCCCTGCTTATATTCTAAGATTAAAAAGCAAGATTAATATCTTCTGAATAAGAGAGAAATAGAGCCAGTTTACTCACACATAAAGGAGTACAGCTACTCTAGATTTTGTCCCATCACCCCTGGGCATAGGAACTATGTATTTCCATATGACCAAAACCAGCCATAGATAGCTCCACAGTGGGAGCAATTCTCTCCCCTCTTCAGGCATATTAAAACTAAAAAAACTTATCAGATCACTGCTTTCACTTCTGACCATGGATAAACCACACAAAATGCATGCTATCACATTTCAGTATTTATTTCTTCCCTAGTCTTCCTCGTGTTAAGTGTCACTTTGAGGTATGGAAAAGGATAACTAATTTAAGAAAAATATGTTCTTTAACTGGTGCTGATACCAGAGCTCATGCAACCATCTGAAAGCAGCAGCCCTAAACTGGAATTTGGCTTCTGCAATTTAGGTCTGTGGGGATCAGAAGCACAATCAGAGAGCTGAAGTTTCAACTTCTGGGGCACTCATTATGCAGCTAATTCTCCAGGTGTATTCCTTTTAATTATTGGAATAGTCACTTGTCTGCTCCTGGTGAAAAAAGGGATTGTAAGAAACCAGGCTAAGTGAAAAGCACCATTTACATTCTTCACTGCTATGTGCTACTGCTGTGAATTACAATGTTCATTTTTCAACCCTCAGGTAACTACAGCCTCATTCTGGGGGGAAAAAATTCCTGCATCCCATACCCAGCAACAGAAGAACACTGAGGAAACATTGAGGAAGGAAGGTCAAGCCCCTCTACCTGAAGCCATTAGTAGCTAACACATATAAGCTGGGAGAGAGTTAACAGAAATTACTACGGCAAACAGATGAGCGATGGAGGCATAAAATAATGACAACGGCTGGCAAATGGAAATAGAAGTCAAACTGTCAGAAAAGGTGAAATTACAGTCAGGCTCTCAGGCCTTCACAAAATGTGGAACCCATACTTAGGAGAGAAATCGTACATTGGGACTTTTCCCCACCTCTCCTGATTTCACTGGCCACTTCCCACGCTCAGCCACAATTGCTCAATATCTCTGCAGCGACTGCAACTGTTACTTACATGCCAAGTTTTCAAAATACTCCGGCTTTCTTTGAACTGAAGGAGATGTCACTGTTTGGTAAGGCAAGTTCCCAGGGGACACCATCTGAGACCATGCTCCGAAGCCCTGTTTTCTACCACTAATACCAAAGTGCACGTTTCTGTTGATACTTCTGGGCCCCTTAAAGGAGAAGATGGGACCAAACCATTGCCATCCTGAGGTCTATTTCTGTTCATACATAGCTATCTTCCTAAGATTAAATGGACGTGACTGCAGAGCCTGCCTATGCCCAGAGGATGAATGATGATGTTAAGATTCACCAGCATTGGATGAGGCCAGCACACTGACACCAACCCATTTGCCTTCCCAAGATGTGACCAAAATAAGTCAGCATCACCTCAGTTACACGGCAGTGAGTCTTTGTACCTCTCTATATGCCCCTGTTGCCTTGAGCTGAGAGGGAGCCATCGGGGTGGTGGGATTTAAGCCTTCCAAGCTGGGAACCCACAGCATTTCACAGACACAAATGGGCACATGCTGATGAGTGCAGGAGTCCAGTTAAAGAGTCCACAGTCGGGTAAACATGGATATAAAATATCCAAGGGGGCTGAAGGTCTGTACATGGATGCAGTGGAGCAGGAGGAAGGGGAAATTGCTGTAAGTTGAGGTTCCCCAGGAGCTCAACCCATCCAAGCCCCGTCATTTCCTTCTCACCCCAGCCACGAATTCCAGCAAGATGTTGTGTGCCAGCACCAGGCCTTGTTATGACCCTGCTATGAGCTGGTTCAGGGAGTCAAATCAGGTAAAAAGTAACTCCGCAGGGAAAAGCTGAGGCCTTCAAGAAGTTTAGTTCCCTGAACTGGCTCATGACATGACCATGCAAATATCAGCGCTGGCAATGAGAGAGGGAGCAAGGTGCAGGACCAAAGCTCTGACTTGGACCTGAATCAATTTGGACATGAGCCCTTAAACGAAGGGCTAAACTAGTCTGTGTAACGTCACAAGCATGAAATAATTCCCCAAACTACTGACAGCAATCCCCTGCTTCAGAGGAGTGCACGAGGACACATCTTTCTGAGGCAACAAACATTTTTCTCCCATGCAGAATAAACCCATGCCACACACCGCTCAAACGCAACCTGCTTGACCCTTCATTTTTCTACTGGGCCCCTAACCAGATACTGAACTCTGAGGGCTGTTAAGCAGGGCTAGAACAGCTGGCCAGATCTCTGCCAGCCTTTACAAGCTCGTTGAAAGACAAAAAGAGCATTCTAGTTCAGCTCAGTTGGGCTTGCTAAACCACAGCATTCCCAACGACGTCCAGCAGGTTTTCACTCAGTGCTATTGTTCTTAGGCACATGGTAGACACAACTTACTTGCTTCCCATTTTCTTGTTCTATTTTGTTCTAAAGCATTGCCTCTCATTCCTTTCTAATTCCTGGCAGTGTTTCATGGGATTTTGTGCTTTAAACACACAGCTCTCAGAACCAACAATTCTTCTACAGATATTTCTCCTCTGTAGTCATCCCTTTTCTCTTTAGAGACAGCATGATCCTATATCACTTTTGACTAAAAGATATATGATCCCTGACAGCATCTTGGCCTTACTCCATAGAAGCACACTGTTTTATTTACTGTCCATGTAAGCCTGGCTGGGAGATATAGATAGAGATATAAGGCATTTTCTATTGATATTTCATGTAGCATTAAAAATTTTTAATGTACTTCTGTCAAACGTCCACCTTCGTACTAAGAGTTAACTGATGCTTTCCTACTTTCTCTTTCCCAAGTCTTCTGATTTTGTGGTTTGCAAAGCCAGCTGTGCATGTGGTGCATGCACCACCTACCTCCCCGCTGACTGGGTTATCCTGTTTAAAACACCATCGTGATCCCTGGTGCTTTACACGGTGTTGTGGCAGCAGCAGTTTTGTCTTCTTGGTCAAAGGCACAGAAAGACGGGCCCCACGTCCAGCAGCGGCCATTTTGCACGCTTCCCAAACAACATTTTCCCAAGCAACATTTTGTACGCTTCCCAAACACGGACCAGATCCCACAGTTACAAAATATAGCCTTGGGATCCTCATTGGTGCAACCAAAAGATCTCTGCCTCAGAGCCCAGTAGGGCACAGATGAGATGCAGGCCTGGTGCCCAGCACGGCCTCTGGCTGGGCACTGTGGGGCTTGCCCCCAGAGCCATCCCAACTGGTGTTTGCTGCTCCACAGCTCCTTCCCTGTCCTCTTCCTTCTCCAGGCAGGCAGGGTACACCCTGGCATGGTGCAAACTGGCGTGTCCACACAAGCAGACGTGGCCAGAGGCTGTGTGGTGCATGGCAATGCATCCTGCAATCTACAGACAGCCCTTGTGTCCGGGACAAAAATCTCCCCTCAGAGAAGGTGTGAGGACAGCACGAGTGGAAATACCTGTGCAAGCTTGCATAGCTGCTTTAATCCTGTGACACAGCCTCTCTCAGTTCTTGGTCTGAACACCCTCTATACATCCACATGCCTTTCCTCTCTTTCACTCTCTGCCAGTGGCCTCGACAACCAGTCCCGGCTCTAACCACAAGTTCACACACAGGAGAACTGGAATGGTTTCCAGCCCTGTCTTCACACTGCTTGGCTGGGGTGTGAAATGAGGCTTCATTCTCCGGGGAGATATTTGGGTCACAGTCAGGGATGGAGTGACCTACTTCAGTATCCTTGGGAATTACTTTTATTCTCCATTTCTGACTCAAGAGCCATGCCCAGACAGATGTATTACTGCAGTATTGCAACTGTCCCAGTAAAACCTGCCAGCCCTGACTGATCTTGGCATCCCTCCTAATACCCCTGGAACCATTCACCCCTCCTGGCTGGTGTGCTGGCATGGGAATAGACAGAGCACCTCGGCAAACCTCACCAGGCCATCCTTGCCCTTTGGTAAGTGTGCAGGATCAGCCCATTACAGAGGGATGTATCAGCCTATGCAATGCAATTATGTCAATATCAAGACACAGCGGATTTCTCTCCAACGCAATTTCATCAAATCAAGAAAAATGTCCTAATTCCTACAGCAGTAAGTTGTCTCCCTTCCCCCTCAGATACAGCATTAACCTTCTCTACTCAGCAGCCCACTCACAGGATTGCTGATAGCTACTAATTAAAAAGGTTTTTAACTGACTGCAAAACTGGACTGAGTGAAATGATGAGTATCACTGCTATAGATATGAATTTTAATTTGGATTTCTGAAATAGGCAATTACAGTTTATATATATATATACATACATATATACACAGACATCCTTACTTATATGTTTTTGCGTATTATGCAGAGCATGGCCCTTCTGTGGGTGGGTATGAAGGAAAAGACAAAGCTTGTGAATTCAAATTTTGGATGCCAAGTGGAAGATGAAGAATTTTTAATCCCTTAAAAATGCTCTTTCCACAAACTAGGAAGAAGTCCATTTTCCAGGATTTGCCCAAGTCTGCCAAAGGGCTATTTCTTCCATCCTGTCCTCTACTGACAAGATCACAGCTCTGGACCCTGTCAGCTGAGACATCATAGTTGAACGTAGTTGTAGTTTTGAAGCTCAGAGCCAGAGGTAATAAGTCTCTGAAAAGAGGAGCTAGTGTTAACTCTCATTGGATGACTCAGGACATTTCAGCTTTCTCCTGAAAAGCTTTGGATTTAATCTGTTCTTGTTTTCACACCCAGAAATGAAGCAGATTCAGCAGCTGAAGTCTGGTCTGGATGGCTGCAAAAAATGATTGAAATGCAACTTGAGTGAACCCTAGAGGCTCATTATACGGAAGGTACCCTCTTCAGTAGCAACTGGAAATATCATGCATCTGTTACAAAAAATACGCAGTCCTTCTTCTTTGAAGCCAATTTCCAAAACAATTTTTCACATAAGAAAGGAGAAATTTTGTGAAAATAAAAGAAACTGCAATTCGCTGGGACCTGGCAGAACTGACTACAGCGTTGCACAGACATAATCTGCCCTGTTTATAAAGAGACAAAATGTCTCTCTAAAAAGCCTTCCTCCATTCGTTTCTACACAAGCATGGTTTACACCCTAACTCCAAGGATTGAGCTTCATTTTCATAATAAGATGTTGCTCTGCCTCCTCACAATGGAAGTTCTTCCCCATTTAACGGGGAATTTCTTACTTACACCTTAAACAAACAAACATATCAAAGAGGTATGGTTTTTCTACATTTGTTTTCTAACTGGCTATGAATTAATTGATTTAAACTGATAGGCCATTGGCAGATTTTTGGTTTTCTAAAATCTGATCACTCAAATCTTAGTTTATGCAAAATGAGCAAGAGAAGTCAACTGTGCCTCAGTCATCAGGGTTTTCAAGGAGGAGAGAGAAATGGAGATTACCTTCTAAAATCTAGTTTTGATTTGTCTCAGAGGCAAATTAACTTCCTTTCCTTCTAGCAAAGCAAGGTGTGGAACCATTCCATCACTGGTCTCTTCTTAAAAGGATTTCAACAAGAGATATGAACCGCATCTTCATTTTCAATCTATAAAAGAGTTGTGGAAGTGTTTCTTTAAAGGAAAGAGGCGTTAAGAAATGTTATTGAAATGTGGGAAAATAAATAACTTTTATCCCTCATGATCAGTATCAGTAAAGGTGAGGAGACTGTCGGAGGCCTAAATCTGAGGCAGAGCTGAAACTCCCCCTGTTGACATCTGGTGGGCCATGCCTGAAAAACATCTTTCCTGTGTCTTCACAAACCCTTGGGGATTTATTTCAAATGAACAGGTACAAATCCTCAGTTATTTGCTCCTTAATGCCAGCCAGGAGAGAAATTAGCCAGATCCTCTGAAATCTGTGCCGCTGAGCCTCCCTGCGCCTCGCACTTGGCGAGCTGTGAGATCTGAAAGTGGAATAAACCCACGTAGCGGTGCAGGCTGGTGAGGAGAAGCTGCAAAGTAAGAAGGAAAATTAACCACAGGGTGCAGCTCAGTGAAAAGTAAAACATTAAAGGAAAAGGAGCCTCCAGCCATCCTGAGAGTTTGGGGAGGAGAGAGCAGTGCCTGCTCAGTGGAGATGACAGGTATCAGGCAGTGCTTTTGCTAACAGCCTGTGAATTTATCCTCGGGTTCACAAGGTGGTGATGGCACTATCAGCTGGCTCATCCATCATCAGAAAAAAACCCCACCACAAATAAACAAATTGATCTATGGAGCTGGCCCCTATCCAATGGCAGAAAAAAAAACTAGAAAGAGGAAGAATTACATGTGTTGTTCTGGCTATGGGTAGCAAATGATACAAGTCATCAAATCCAGCTAATAAGCCCACTCACTTTGTGTCAGGGAAGCTACATATCCTGGAGGGATTCTTCAGGGACTGAGTTTCAGTCATCCTGCCAACTGCATTTGCTGTCATTTGGAGCAAATTCCTACATCCCTTTCTCTTTTTTTTTGCCTGTCATAATTAACTTCCCAGGCCATCTTTATACACAAGGATCGGGGTTAGCACAGGCAGTACTGTTCGCCTGCAGACTGAACATATGTTGTGGGTCTTCTTGTTCCCTCCTAGTACCTAATGGTTCTTCTAACTCTCAAAATTCAGAGTAATGCATCTGACAATGCCGAGGACAAGACTTTTAGCCCTGCAGAGCCAATACAACGGTGAGGAAACAAATCAGCACCTGTTCTTCTGTGTGGACCACAACCACCTATATCTGCTAACCTGCTGAGTGTAGAAACATTACTTTTGACACTGACGTCAAAACCATACAGATACTGATACTGTTTGATGGTTGAGTGTTTCTAGCATTGTTTGCCACAAATGTATGCTCTTCCAAATATGTCGTAGAAATTGCTGTAGAGAAGTTCTCTTTATATAAAATTATATCCCCATGACACGGCTGAGGGGAGAATTTATGTGGAAAGGGCTGGACAGCACAGACTTATGAAATGTGCGATCTGTAAGGAGACATTTCTCCCTTTCATAAAAGGCAGCAGATACTGAGGATTGCCTTAAACTGTGCCCAGTTTATTCTTTCCAAGGGAGGGAGCATTTTGCAGTTAGGGTCAAACTCTGTTCCTCAATAAACACTGAGTGTGTCCTTTCCTCTGCAGAGTCCTACTGACCCGAGTGCAGACCCTCAAGCAGTGGAGTGCTACCCACAATGACTACAGAACGCAGGATCTCATTCTGCTGTATTGACCCGGCAATTCTGCAGTTCCTGCTGTATCTGTGCTACGCTGGCAGGAGGTCTGCTCTGATCTTTCTCTTCTTTTGAAATCATTATCCCAAGAAAAGCTAGCTAGTCATCAAATATTAAATGAAATTAAACTCATACATGCAGTTGTTCTGACAATTCATTTTACTGACAGCAGAATTTTGTTCCTGCTTTTCAGATAAAAATGTGAAGAGACTACAAGAGTGTTTTAGCACTGCACAAAAAAGCAAATATCATTTCTGCCTGTTCACCCATGACAGGAAGAGTTAACCACAGGCACTCTGTTCCACAATGTACCACATCATGAGCAGGAAGCTAAGTTCAAACATCCTTTACACCATCACTGAATGCACCAGCATAGAGCTTCTCACTTCTATGCAATGGCCCTGTGGCCTCCCCTCTCCACAATTCCTGTTTGTGACTCAAGTGGAGCACACACATGCTACCTGGCAGAGCCCCAAGGAGCTCACTCATCACTCCCCTGCCACGGCATTTCTGAACTGGACAAAACACCATATGGACCTTGCCCATAATGGAAATCATATTTAAAACAGTCTTTTAATGATAAATCATTCATGGGGGTGCTTAAAGGTCTTCCTAAGCCCTCAGCAAGCACAGAGGTGACAAAGGCACAGGGAAAGAGCAGCAGATGTCAGCAGGGAATCAGTGTTGGACCAGTGGGTTCCTGGGACAGCAGATCCCTGCAGAGCAGCCCCTGGCAGCTGGATGTCCTGAGTGTCCTACTGGAGACCACCTTACAGAGATGCACTGTACAACACCTGTAGATGCATTTGTTAAGTCACCCAGTTTCAGCTTAGAGGCATCAGCAGTGGTTGTCCCGAGATGCTGATGTGCCAGAAGGACACCATCCACAGCCCTGTGCATCCCCAGTGCCACACAGAAAGAGACACAGAGGGTCCACCAAGGAGAGCAAGGCTGTGGGCAGCACTTACAGCAGGCCCTGAGGAGGCCGCTGGTCAGGAGTTTCCTTCCTGGGCATCAGCTGAAGCTCAGCACATTGACCCAGAACTCGCTCAGATGTGAGGTGCTCATGCAGCCCTGTGACGCTGCTTGCCTGAGAGCAGCAGCTCCAGCAGTTTGTTTTGCTGTGATGGTGTAGCTCTGCTCTGAGTACAAGAACTTCATCCCAGGAGGGGAACAGCCACAGTTTGAATGTGGTTTCACACCCTTTCATGAGCTGCACACAGCAACAAATTTCCTTTGAGCATCGCTTGCATCCCTACCAGGCTCCTGCTGGTCTGGCCTTAAGACCACCTGAGCATCCATTCTCTTTTCTCAAATGTGTTTTCAATGAAATATCTACTTTTTCTTCAGGATTGCTTTGAATGCTAATGTGTTCGTCTTTATTTCTTCAGAACAAACTGTTTGTAATTTCACAGGTTTTCTTCTTTTCTGAACGTGCTATCTGCAAATGGATTAGCTTTACTTTCAGCCTCAAGTGCTTCTGTGCAGGCATTTCAAAGTGAAAGAACTTTGGAAAAACAATTTTCTGGAGTGCTTCAAGAAAACAAAAAATCACATGAAGTGACTTTGAATTATTGCACTGTATTAAATTACTTAAATGCTTAAAGCTGGAATTTCTTAAGGTTCTTCTAACTGTTCAGAGAGAGAAATACATAAAATAATACTCCTTAATGCTCTCACTTGTTCTTTAGTCTCAAATCAAGTCCTCTAAATGCTTACAATGCTACGCTTTATTCATAAAAGGTGAAATTCATTCATTCTGCATAAATCCTTACTCATCAATCAAGGCAACAAGTAGGAAATGGAGGAAAGATAAACTGCACTGTTCAAAATAAGCAGACTAGCAGAGTGATTCAGAGCACTTAAAACTAGGCTCCTGTTCTGAATCATCCTCTAGAGAAGTCTCTCCTTCTCCAATAAGTACACAGGGAGTTTAGGAGGCAAGTCTCCTTTGGCTGAAGTAAGCCACTACAAATTAACCCCTTCATTCAGACCATCAGTTTCTTCACAGATCCATAATGTTCTGCTTCTGGATCCTCTCTACATAGCTTCACTGTGGGGTTAAGTCATCCCCATTTAGAGGGGAATGAATTCCTGAATGTTGCAATCATCCTTGAAAGATGTAAAACACAATCGGCAGGAAAAAAAACGGCAAACAAAGGAAAAATTGAGAAGAACTGAATAAACAATAAAAATATCAGTGCCAAAGGACATTAGTCTGTTGTCTGGGGCAGCACAACACACAAGGTCTTTCCCTTGTCTCTATTGCAATGAGAAATTAAGGAAACCTTCCTGCAAATATTTATTCGTGTTTAAAATACATTTGTTTGGCCATATTTGCAGTCAGTATGTATCCACTTTACTTGATCGTTTCAGCACCCACATTCCACCGAGCTGTATATTTAACAGTAAAATTCACAATTTGCACTGCTTGGTGTGCTACAGAAGCCATTCAATCAGAGAACAGAAATTATTTGACCGCAAATTTGCAACTGTAAATATTTATATCTAAGTGTTTGTAAATGATGTGCAGTACAAGAATAATTGCCAAATCAATTCAAAAGGCAAACCTGAATAAATTAATGCATCTATGAATTATTCATGAATTTTACCTTCTCATATAGCAAGTTCATTATTTCACTGTGTAACCAGTAAGCAGCTAATATGTCTGAGTGCATTGAAAATACCGATTAGTCTTCCGGATACACTATTCAGAGCTTTTAATCAACAGAAGATTTCAATAAGTATTAACTTTCATTTAGGGAAAATATGAGAAATCTTCGTTCTAGGGATAATGCATGCTTATTCCAGAGTATAAGGAAGAAGTATTTGCAACTTATCCAAAATATCAAGAGAATTTTCCATAGCTATTTTAGCTCAGATGAGTGTAATAATAAAGTGCTCAAGAATTAATTGGCCAGGGATCTTGCAGATTTGATTGATCTTGGGAAGATCAATCCAAAAGACAGAGCCTGACTGTTCCAAACAGCTACACACTGTGGACAGAAGCCATAATTTTCTCTAAAGGTTGGGGAAATCTCACGCTTCTCTTGCAAGGGAGAAAAGCCCAAGACACGCCTCTTATACTTTGGCAAGTCTGTGAATGGCTTGGAGGCAGGAAATGAGAGCAGCTCCTGGAGGGTTTGCTGTTCCATTGTGAGATGGGGCTCAAAGACAGATGAGGGATGTTGGCCTCAGCTTGGCTGCCTTGTCCCCAGAACTGGGCGTGGGTTTGACCCCACAGCCCCCCACAGCACAGCCTTGGTGACAGCACAACATCTGTGCCCGTGGACCCAACACGTCTCAAGAGCTGCCCCAGCTGCCTCTGACCTTCCTTGGGGACTGTGCATTACATTCTGCTTCCGACTTCAGGCAGCAGCTTAGAACAGCAGCGCTGGAGGTCTGTGTAATTTGTGCACTACTGGTAGGAAAAACAAGAGCAATAGTCTCTCTGGGAGGCATCTTCCTGGTTACTAAGGTACAAACACCAGGAACAAGATTTAGAGTGATGGGGCTTTGTCAGCCAAGTCAGTCAGAAATGCTTTTAAAGCTTTGCAGAGGCTGAGGATGTTGATACAGATTTTATATCAGACTGGTTTATCCCAGTTATTTCCACTTGTTTTCTTGTGTTTCGTTTAGCTGTGTATGTGTTTGCTTGAGAGAGAGAGAAGAGAAAGAAAAGGAAAACATTGCCAGGCACATTTGGCTACAGCTGCAGAGAAGGTCCAGTCTCCGATTTTATCTTCAGAGGGAGATGACACTCTACAGTTAACCCATGCAGCAACTTCAAAAAGCAGATTGTAGATGACAGATTCTGGTTTATGAGACCGGATAGTCCAACCTGACAGGTTACTCTACAGCGTGAGGAGGTGTGTGCATCGGCTCTGCTTAGAAGTTTCAAGTATAGATATATTTCCAGATAAGACCAACTTATCTCTGCAAGAAAAGGCGTGAGCAGAGGCTGCAGCACATAGGGTATGTGCAGACTGACAAGATGCAGTATCTTCTAGGTTTTGAGAGCCCCATTCAGCTATCCTACTTCTCCATGCTTTGCTTCATTTTGATGATGCGCTCAGAGAGGCAAATGAAACATTTTTCAGCGTGCACTTACCTACAAGCTCTTTGAAGTCATATAGCATTGTGCAAGCAACAGAAATGAAGAAGTTGTAGAAATTAAAGGCCATAAGGCTACTTCAAAGCTGTCATCTAGCCCAGCTCTCCTTTGATGAGTCAGGACTAAGTATTAACAGGTTATACGTAAAAGAAGTTTGTGAAACTCCGAAAGGAAGAGGATAGTGTTGAGAGGGACCCCAGACAGCTCAGTTAAAACTCATGCCACTCTTCCATCATACAGTCTGTTCTGCCTCCACTGACAACCACCTTAAATTCCCTTTTGCTGTAAAGGTTTAAACCAAGCTCTGAGAAGATAAAATGGATAACTAAACTATTGTCAAATTTGTGCAATACACGACACACAGGTAAGAAGCTTTTTCTGTTTAAGTGTGTATCGGCTAAAGAGTTATGTACAGGTAAGGAAAGCAAAGGGAAACTAAGGAAGATATCTGTATTTCTGTATTGCTTGTGCTTCAAGATAAAAGAAAATCAGAGTCTGTGTGCAAGATCATTTTTAGCTTGGTCAACACTGCTTTTAATAAAATGCAGAATTCAGATTAATTCAATATAGGAAACATGTGCTCATCATCAATCCATGCCAGTCAAGTCATATGAATAGATGAAGCCACAGAATGTTACCTTAGCCTGGGTGTATTTCCTTGGGTTCCTCCAGGCTGTGGGAGTCCCCAGGAAGACTCCCTGGAATGTCCTCTGCAGCACCTTCTCTCCACAGAACAATTCACTCTCACAAAGCAAGCCCAAGGAGACGAGGCACACTGCACTGCACGTGGGCCTTAAGAGCTGTTACACTGGGCCTGCATCAATTAATTCAAAACAAATTTGGAGATGTCTTTAAGCTGACTGCCATAAGCCAACCTTCCCAGCTCAATGCTGCACTTTACTAAGAGCTAGCTATAATTAATGAGTTGGCTTTGCAAAAATAAATGGAGCATCTACACAGAGTATAAATGGCCATCAGACCTAAACGAGGCATTTATCACAGAAGTACTGGTAAAGAACTTTTAAGGCTACCAAACTATTTAAAACTCAACTTCAACCTAGGGTGACGTTTCCATTTTTTGCAATCCCATGCTGCTGAATAAAACAGTGTTGTTCCACTCTCATCTCTAAACCTTCCTCTCCCATACTGCTGCTTAGCAGACACTACACACCTGGCATTTGTACTGCCCTTCCTAAATGTCACAGTTGGTACATTGAACATCCTTTTGTTTAC
Source organism: Struthidea cinerea (assembly GCA_013397865.1). NCBI lineage: Eukaryota > Metazoa > Chordata > Aves > Passeriformes > Corcoracidae > Struthidea > Struthidea cinerea. Next base: position 510,090 of record VZTI01002735.1, read on the forward strand.
TCACCTATTCATCTCTCTGACAAGTTCTCTATTCATCTGTCTGTCTGACCAAGTTCATTTTGAACTCTGATCGTGTCCTCCAGAACATCTTGCAACTCCACCAACTGAAATGTCAAATTTTAAAAGCATCTCTTCCATCAGTCAAATTGTTTGTAAAAAAGAGATGTATTTTTGCATCTTATTGTACATCAGAAGTAGCATAAGAGACATTAGAAACCTTCCAGCTTGATAGCACTGACTTTGAGAATAATTTCTAGTCATTTGTGAAACTGGCTGACAGTGATTATCATTTGACATCCCCTTGAGCAAAATAAAAAACCATGGTCATATGGAGTGCAGACCAGTTGTATTTTTCATGGAGTCTGGAGACCATTCAGGGCAGGAATGCGAGGAATCCCCTGACTGAACTTGATTTGTGAATGTGTTTGAGTTTGCAAATCCCCATTTAAAAAATGGACCACATTCTGTCATCACTGGCTCAGAGAAGAGCTCTCTCATGGCAAGCATGAGGAATGGCCAGAGCCAAATGTTTCGCATATTCACTTGAGGAGGAAACAGAAAAACTTCAGCTGTTTATTTGAAACTTTAAAAGCCCTGCACAGTCACAGAAACAAGACTTCAGGTTACCTGTCAGTCAGTGTTAATGTATGTTAATAACAAACCAGATATGTGGCACCAGTGCAGACCCTTCACTGGCTTATTCCAGTCAAGAACATTTTATCCAGGTGACCTTGTCAGGGGGATTAATCACAGTGCAGGCTTCTCCCTCCTCATCTTCAATGTATGCAGCCAAGTGGGAAGCCAGAACCCCAGAGAAGTATTTGAAAAGTGTGAATGTTTGTTAAACCTTTTTTAAGCTTCACTTTTGTTCAAGGGCAAATTACAGCACAGCAAATCTCTGGAGTACTTCCTCATTTTGTTCAGCCCAAGCTCGGCAATACAAGGTTTCTGGAAACCTGCAGTTCCTGATGAATACCAGGAAGATTTTCAAGTTTCCTATCAGACATGTATTAATTTGATTCAGTCCAAGCTTGGGGAAAAGTCTCTAGACAGGAGAGGAGGAGCTGTAGCAGTCACACACTGATTTTCCCACTAGCATGTCCCACACCCTGGGCTAACCCAGGTTCTTGCTGGTCCCATTGGCATAATGCTTCATGTCATCCCTCGTGTGGGGTGGAAAACCAAAGTTTTCCCACTCCACAGCTGTCTAAATTGAGAATATTTCTCACTTGCTTTCCAAAATATTTCTTCTGCACGCCTTCCTGTACCTCGCTCCTTCCCTCTGAAACATGCACATGGGGACACCCTTCCTTTATAAACTCTCTTCTCCCTATAGTCACATTTTTTTACTTTATGTTCGGGGATTTTTAACCCAAAAATTTCCAGAAAAGATAGAATGATAGACAAACCCTATCTATCTTTCCAAAAGCAAATTGCTGTAAGAGAGATATTTACTGAAGCAAGTGTTCCTCTGATTTATCACCCCACTCCCTCATTCCTACTGATCACTCCTACTACTGAAGTTGTACGGAGCCAGTAATCCCTACAAAGAAAGAGCTTGACCTTTATACTTCCTGATAAAGGATGTAGAAAGCTTTGGTGCAATTTCATCAGATTTTCTTCAAATAGATTATCCTATCCCTACAGACACAACATAACAACCCAAACCACAATGAAAGGTTTTGCTGCTGGAGGTAGATTGCTACTTAATAATGGGTGCACGCACATAAATAACTGAGCCAGAGCTGAGATTGTTTGATTAACCATTAATTTTCAGAGTCACTGGAAAGCAGTTTTAAAATCACTAAGAATCACAACACTGATTTGAAAAGGAATCAGAACAAAAGTCTTGCTATCACCATGGATACAACAGATGGGGACTCAGCATTTAAGCAAAAAACCTGGAACTTCATACTTATACTGTTGGGCAAAGTAGATCACTTAATATTAGTATTTAGAATATGTCCTACTTATAAATAAAATTGTGATCAATATGCAAGGCAAATCTTGATCTGTTTTTTGTTGGAGTACAAGCATTCATCGTTAGTTACTTCATTTTTTTGCTTGTGTAATGCCTGTGACAGCACAATGCAACACGACAGTGAGGTAAGCTGAGAGCGGTGCTTCAAATGCAAGATAACCATGCGATATTTTAAACATTTTGAGAATAACTGTAACCTTCCTCTATTCCCATCAAGCCTGAATCGGCCAAATCAACACTCTGATTTAACACAAACGTTATTCGTTGACTTCGTTATGACCCAGATTATAAAAATGTTCAGACCCTTCACTCACAGAGATTTTTGTGAGCTTTAGGTATTTGAATGCCTTTATTAATGTGGAGCCCTGACTTTGGTTTACCGTCAGTGATGGATCAAAACCACTGGAATGCTGATGGGTATTTGGTCTTGTTCCAGCCCCAGCACTCCTAACAACTCTATTATCATTTTTCCTTCACTGACACCTCCAAAGCCTTGTGGAAGATCTCAGCTGCAAGAGCCAGTGCAGCTACAGACACACAGTGCTAATTGCAGAGAACAGGCACAGCTGAAGGGGGCAGGAATGATTTTCCCCAGTGCCTTCATGCTAACTTTCTTTAAAATAGCATAAAATGCCCCACTGCATCAGACTGAACTAAATATTCATCCATCCCAGAGTTCTGTCTTGGACAGTGACCACACACCCAGAGAAAGGTGTAAGGACAAGGTAAAGATGGCATGGATTTATTCAACACACTTGCCCAGTTTCCAGTGATTTCTAAAACTAGAAGCAGCTTTTGCTGATACTTCTTGACAAGATCTTCTTCTGTGATGTCTCTAAGTGCCTTCTGAGCATTGAATTAACATTGTACCCTGTGACAGGGAATGTCACACTTCATCATGACATGGAATTCAAATCCTCATGAAAATATTTGGCTTAAATGATGCCTCTACTTCCCTCAGGTTGATGGCCCTCTCAACTCCAACATTATTTTTCATAACCAGATGTAAATAGGAACTTTTAGTAATTACACATCACAAATATAGAGGCTTCATAGAGTCACAGGGTGGTTTGGCTTGGTTGGGTTTTCAAGATAATCCAGTCCAACCCCCTTCCAATACTCTTTCAAATGCTTTTCAATTTAGACACCTGAAATCGAGGGCTAAGTCCATCTGCCCAGATGTGTTCAGACAATTGCAAGCAATTCTAGCCCAGAAGCCGTGATAGCTACATTTGTTCAGCACAGTATCACAGATAAAAAGTCCTTTTTTGCCTCCTTTTCTCCCCATAAAATTTCACCTGGGACCCAAAAATAACCTTCCAGATAACAGAAATTGGTACACTGCCACAAAATGTTTCCACTTCAGCAAGCTAGCATTTCTGGCAAAAAAACAACCCCAAACCTATTTAGTGAGGAATTTCAAAGAAGCTGTAATGAATTACTTAACTACGCTCCCCAGGCCTTGCTCATGGTTCAGCATGTGTGCTGATCTCTGCCTGATGGCATTTGGCTTAGTTTTTGTACCCCTGAAAAATAAACAGAAGGTTTGCCAGTGGTTTTGGTGAGAACAGATTGAGGCCATAAAGAAATCAAGACAATTTCCTTCTGAAAACCGGTAGCTTTCTGTCAATAGAGGAATCCAGAGGAAGAGAAAGCAGCATGACCTGTGGAAAGATTTCATTATCTCAAAACATCCAGCCTTTTGAAAAGGAGGACGTGTAATTAAAATGCAGAGATTGGAAAAAAAAATCTCTGAGTGTGCATAGTAGCAGCCCTGGAAGCAGCTTCCAAGGGCCAGGAGAGGAAGGTAAGGGAATGGCAATGGGCACTAAGCCACAAAAGTCCTCTCAGAGGTGGAAAGTGAGGGTTGAACTGTGCACTCTGAGTCCAGCAGGATCAGTGTCCAGCACCAGCATTTTCTAGGGAGAGTCTGATGCGCAAATGAGAAAAGAAGGACATTTTCAAAAGTCTTCTCCATGGAGGAGTCTTCTTTCATTTTTTCAATGAAAAAAGGAAGCAAGAGAACCCGCAGCTGCTGAATGTTGGATGTATCAAATCCAGGACTGATGGTACAGCTTTTTCTAACTCCTTTCTAGCCTCATTTTACACTAAAAATACATTATGCCATTTCCTAAAAGGTTTCACGAATGCTTCTAGTGCACCAGGAAGCGAATAATTCTCTTTATCCTGACCAAAAAATAGTCTCAGTTCCTCATTAACCTTTTTACAGGATGTGATCTCCTGTAGTTCTGCAGAAGAGATGTTGCCTAGCTGGGGTGTTCTTGTTTCCTGTTATCTCATAGCTCTACGGGGAAATAACCGGTGGTTTCGAAGAAAAAGAAAGGAAGTAAAAATGGCAAGGGAACAACAGAAGCATCTCTATTATTTTTCTACACCAGGTTATCTCTAGATTGCTGTGCCATCGCCTCAGGTTTAAAGAAACCCAAGGGGAAATCAAGCAATTCACACACAGTCCCAAATGCTGCATGAGATTGTGTCTGAATCAGATGGTATTTAAAGCCCATTATAGACAGAGTAGGATCACACATGCACAGGCATCCCTATCATTTTTGCAGCAACATGAGAGGGACCATAAATGTGCTCAGAGCAGGAGAAGAGCAAGGTGACCTCACTCCAGCATCACAGAGCTCCAGGCAGGGCCAGGTGGCCTCACCCCAGGGCAGAGCTGCACGGAGGGAGCTCTCTTCTCCTCACAGATCCTTTGCCATCTCAGCACTTCAGGACCCATGAGAAGAGCTCAGGCCTATCAAGTCCTCCCATTCAGCCCACGGACTGCACATAAACCAGGTAGATGCTGTGATTCAGCTACTTCTTGTATTTTCCTCAGTCTTCTTTCCTCTTTCCCGAATGTGCCTCCACCATCTGCTGAGATCCCCTTATTCAGCTGCAGTGGGGTCTCAGCTCAGCTCAGCTCACCTTCAGGACTTCTCTTGCCCTCCCAGGGACATTTTACTGTCAGTCTACCACACCTCTGAGCCCCAGGAGTCATAACCATGCCTGGCAGAGGTGGCCTTCCCATTCCACTACCGACCTCACCCTCAGCTATTCACTCACCCCCCGCAGCTCACAGTCACTTGGCTTCTTCCCTCCAGCATCCAAAGCAGTTTCCTAAGCCAGTCTGGGAATTATTTGTAGGAAGAAGTCACACGAGGAAGATTGACACACAAGCAGAGGCTGGACTGTGCGTTGCTTCCCAAGCCAATTGCTGGCTGTAAACAGCTGTAGGGAGGGAGGGAGGTGACAGAGGCCAGGCAGCCTGACCCTCATCTGAGCTGCACAACCAGACAATTAGCCAGAGCGTGTCACTCATCTCTAATCTGCACACAAAGGTATGTTACCGAATAACTTCCTGCGTGAAGCAAATGGAGCGAATAATTAAAGCACCACAAGCAATCTCACCATTAATGCCATTTTTTCACATTTTTTTCACACACTCATCAAATATTTGTAAAAGGTGTCCCATCAATTAAAAAAACCAACAAACTTCCAAAACATAAGTGGACATACTGCTTCCAAAAAGTGCTTTTCCACCTTCTTGCAGCCTTTAGAAACCAGTGTGCATGGAGGATGCTCATGGGCACCCAGCAGAGCTGCCCCTTGCCCTGTAGCTCCCACCCAGGGCAGGCTGAGGGGACATGCAGCAACCTGAGCAAGGAGCTGCTGAATAAATAACAAGAGAATCCAACCCAAACATTTCAAGCTGGATTTTTTATGGCTGTAGCTCATTCTTCCTCTCTAGCTCCACTATTCCAGTCTTTCGCGGCAGGACTTCTTCTGATATTATAAATACATTTTTACCATCCACAGTCAGAGTAGCAGTGGATAAATGTTTGATCTCCTCTCTAGCCAATGGGCATCTGCTGCCTAGGAAGTGATCAATGAAATGATAAAGCTTAATCAGTCTTATGGTATATTATGAGAAGAGTCACATATCAAAGCTGGGTTCTGAAGCTTCCAATTTGAGTTATTTACTTGATTGTATATCTTTCTTGATCTTGATAGGACTCCCAAAAAGCCTAAATCTTACCAAGCTGTTCACTTTCTTGACATCCTATGGTATTGTGTGGTTTTTGTGTAAATAAAAACATAAAACCTTGGTAAAAGACCAGAGATGATGTCCTGTAAAAACACACAGAGCATGTGGAGCCAAATTCCAGAAACAATGACAATATTTTTCAAAATGGAACTCCTGAGGGTTTTGGTGACTAAACACACACATATAAAACTGAATATTTTTTAGTTCGTTTTGAATACTTAAAATATATTAAAATTAAGGGAAAAAAAAGGACAGAAGCAACTAAACACCTCATCTTTTGCATATACTTTTAATGAAACCAGTATCTCATCCTGGTTGTTTTCTTATGTTGTTTTTGAAAAATGGAAATAATTCCTGCTAACGGGCACAACTGAAAATTAACTGTTCAAACTCAATGTTTTCTAAGTGTGCCAAGAACAGACCATAAAACGGGGAAAAAAAAGAAAGAGCTCTAATTACTTTATTTGTCTCCTGAAACTAAACTAACAAGTAAAAGCCTTTAAAGAACACCGGTCAAAAATAGTGATATCAAAGGAAAAGATCGCTGATAATCCTGGATTCTTTTGCAATTATTTATTCCATATTTTATTGCACAATTTATGAAAGAGAATTGCAGCAATCGGAGCCCTTGCATTGCTACAAGAGATTAAAAGATTTTCTTATCAGACAACTCAGAATCGTGATGATTCACACCTTCATTATTTCTTGAAACACTCCAGCTTCCTCCAGAAGGTACAGCAAAGGTTTTGCATGACTACATCCCTGAAACTAAACAGTGCTCGTGTCATTTTCCCACGGTGCTCGGAACAAGCTAGGGGTGAAAGAGTAAGCCTTTTAAGCCAGTTAAACAACCGTCATTATTTTAAAATAAATGAAGAGGAGCCGAGTTATTTACGACTCTGCGCTCATGTTTTATGCATGCCTTACCTCGGAGACATTCGATAGCCCCCCACAACACTTTGTTGGCTCTAATCTTCAACAAGTGTTTGCCAAGAAGGTCACATTGGCCTATTCACACCGAGGAAGGTGAGATTTGGAGACACACTAAAGTGACAGGACAAAGGGGAAGACACTGGAAAATTATTTTTGCTGCCAGGGTTTCCACACAAGCATAAAACCTGGGTCAGGGAGAGTCCCTTCAGTTAAAAGTGAGTGCCAGTACTTCTCACTGCCAGGTTGAATCTAGGATACGCCCAGCCTTGCTGTGCAGGGAGGAGAGCCAGAAGGAGAATGAGCTACTTGCAAGGAATTTCTTGAAATCCATGAAGAGGAGCCATCCTACTCACAGAGAGTTTTGTGGGATTACCCAGCCAACCATTAGCACAGATCAGACTGGCCTTCAGGGTCTGCAAAAAAGATGGGAGCTCAGACCCAGAGGTTAAGCACCTGAAACTGAGAGGGGCTGGTCCAGGGAAGACCCTTCTGTTTTGCAAACACTTTTCTGGAGAACAAGACACCTGAGCAGCTGTGCTTGGGAACCAGCTGTACCCAAAGGTGTTGTTCTTCACAATTGCTCCACAGCATCCTCATGTGAAATTGTATTTTGGTTCTGTAACAGGTAGATACCTTCTCCAGATGTGGCTTTTACCAGGAATATCAGTGCTGCCTTGGTAAAACCAGGGCAGGGCACCCATTCAGCTTGCAGAGGATGATGAGGGGCTGTGTTACAAGTCCTGACTTGAGGACTGTGTGTTTTAACCCCACATTTCCCCCATTATTAACCTCAAATATGCCCCCAAAGAAGTTGAGGAAGGAGCACCTCTTTCCTTTTGTGATCTCTCCCACTAAGCAGTACTGAGAAGAATTTAAGCTGGGTAGTGGCAGTCACACTGGAGATGCCAAGCCTGATGCCCAGACTCAGGGATGACACGCTTTCTTCTGCGCATAGTCCTGCAGCAGGAAGGGTGAAAGGTCTCCCTATGCCCTACAACACACACACACACTTAATTCAGGAGGTTGCAGCCCTGTTTTGAACACAGAATGTACCCAACTACACATAAATTGCTGTCCACTGGTATTTCTATTTTAATCTCATTGATTTGTGTGGCTTATGGAGGCCTGGAGTGAAGCAAAACAAAAACACACCTCTGTATCACCTTCAACCTTGAGAACCCCCAAAAAAGGCCCTTCAGTGACTTTCTAAATTCCATTTGAAGTTTCTTTTTAACAGAGAGTTTCATGGGTGAGATATTTAATAGAATGTGACCCCCCTAGCTCATTTAGCTTTGTAGACAGCGTATTGTGCTTGAGTCTCTCATCCATTCATGCCCTTGTATTACCTCATAAAGGTATTTTTTAGAAATAAAACATGAATAGGGAGATATTTTTTTTTCTAACCTTAGCGATTAGCTGGAGATTAGAATTCAATTGAACAGTTTAGTTAAATATGGGTTTGTGTGTGTTGATATGGTTCCCCATTGTCACTGCAGGTATGAGAGGTTTGGCAGTTTCCCAGCTTGGCTCTCCAGTGGAGGTTCGTAGCAATGCAAAAAGCAGTGTCCCACCTTTCAGTAAAATAAAATTAAATACTGCTCAGAAAATGCTTATTGAAATCTTGCCAGTTTTAAGAGAGAGAAATTTGCATGAAACTTATTGTTTGTTCCAAAGCTTTACTGTCTTTTTTTTTTTTTT
>VZTI01002735.1:518814-566369 GCA_013397865.1 Struthidea cinerea
ATGTCTGGTTTTACTTGATTATACATATATATATATGTTGTTGGGGTTTGTTCCCCCTTCAAGTTAGCTCTGAGCAAACAATATTAGAAGAAGAAATAATTAGGGAAGCCAACAGTCAGCTGCTTTCTCTGAAGAATATTGGGCAGATGACAAACCCACTACAACATTTGGCACACTATTTATGGGCAGGAAATTTTAATAGAGAAATGACACCCTGCAAATCATGCTGAAGTTGTATGAAAGTTTTTTTCCTCCTAAAACTGAAGGACCATAATGACAGACAGACAGACAGACAGACCGACAGACAAAAATGAACTTCGGTGCTTTCTCCTTGTCATGACGGTAACTCACAGTTTTCTTAGTGAGAGATATCTCTTCTTCTGAGCAGTGACAACATTTATAAATGGTACTCTAAATGAGACAGATCTTTGAAATAATCTGTTCCAGGTTAGCCTATCATTACCAATAAAGTATCTCTGATTTGCACAAAGCATGTAATTTGAGAGATTATTTTTCCCCTGCTGGTGTAACCCTTTTGTTCTTTTAACTCCCAAAACCACAAAAAACGCTCTCAGAAATATTCCCAGCTGCTCGGGTCATGCTCAGCTGTGCTGATACCAGTTTACAGTGAACACATTTAGCACATTAAGTCTCGATTACATGGCAAAATTGGAGAGTCAAACAAACATCTCCTCATGCATCAGGGAACCGCATAGCTAAGGTAAGTCCTGAGGCATGACAGGACTTGGTGCCACTTGGTGAATACACAAAGTAGAGGCAAAAAACCCATAAACCTCTCTCTCCATATCCCATGGAGCAACCAGCACATGCCCAGCAGATGGGCAGCAGGGTGGTGCAGTCACTGCAGCTGAGGGATGGCACCGTGACATTTCTCTGTCACCTCCCTGTGCCACAGCTCTGCTCTGCCCCTGGAAGTCTGACTCTGAGCTCATGAAAGCAGGAGCAGAAAAGACATCTCCATTTCCTTAATCCCAGACCAAGCTCTCGAGGCACATGATGAAGGCAACGCAGATGCGCCCACAGAGCTCTGCGGCGCAGCGAAGCCGCGTTTCCCAAAGATAGGGATCACGGCTGGTGTAGTGTTACAAACTCTGCACCAAGAGATCCTTCCTGCCAACATCTAAGCAGTGGCAAGGAAGCACAATGATGCAGGTTCAGCTCTGTGTGCTGCCAGAAACCTGACTTCACGCTCTTGTCTCCTCTCTGACCTGACTAACCTAGCAAGTGACAGCCTTGTTATAAATATCCAAGAATCATGAGGTGGTCACTTTCCCACTGTCACAGCTAATTAACTTCTAGGAATAACTATGGGAACTATTTCATTTCACCATCCCAAACATGGGCCTGGAGTGAATGTGTGCATCTGACTGAACTGGCTGAGAAAAAACACCCCTCTGTTAAACATCAGGGCAGGTATAAAATACTGTGGGTATGTGCCACGTATTCAAGGCTCTGCAATTTGCTAGAAGCAGCACCAAGATTTACAACACAATTTTCAATCACTTACACCACCATTTTCAATCACTTGCACATGGTGGTACTTGTGGACAGAGGAGATATCAAAGAGTTCATCTGTGTAAAACCCCCAAAAAATGACTGCATACCTAAAAAAAAAAAGTATATAAACTGTCATTTCAGTTTAGAAAAACCTAGGCAGAACCTCATAATTAGGAACAGCTAAATTGCCTACTCTTTAGTCAACAGCACAAGGAGAAATTTATTTTGTTTAATAAACTGCTCTTAATGATTACTATTTGTTTGCTTCCTAAATCTCAGAGTAATCATGTACTGCAAGTGCAAAATGCTGGTGAGGAGGTTTGTCTCCTGAGCTTAAATGACAAAAAAATTCTCTTCAGTTTTCCAGTTTGAGGGAAACTTTTCTCCATAGCCCCTCACCATTGACCTGTGAGCTCCTGCCAGCTCCTGGTCAAAAAGAGGGACTTTGACTTACGGTGTGGAGGGCTGCCAAGAACATGAAACCAGCACCTATATCTTGGGGACACCAGAAAGCTGTAAACTGGCTGGATATAGAGCAGCAATTGTTTTATAATAATTGTCCACTGTACCTGCATCCTGTTCCTGTTCCAGGAGTTTACAATGGATCAATGTACCCATAAGTGTTTATACCCAGATGAACCTGTGGCAACACAGTTCAAAAGACCTTTCTTTCCCTCAGCTGGACTGGCCCAAAAAAGGGAACTTTTTCCCCCTTCAAAGAGGCATTACCAAAAAAGCAACCATCTCTTTCTCATTCTGCTCATGTGCTAGAGCACAGAAAGGACAACACAGGTACGAGTGGCAGGAGGGAGGCCACATCATTCATTATTTCCCTTTTGCAGCAGCTTTTGGAGCTGCAGGGTGGCTTTCCAGACAGCTTTCCAGGAACTGCCAGCTGGAATGCCAATGCAGAGAAGACATGCTTTGCACAGAGACATATGTGCTCTCACATACATACACAAAGCCTCTGAACTCACTGCAGGAAAGGTTTTACCCAAACAGCAGGAAAAGTAAGGTGTGGAAATTACCTTAATGCAAAATCCATGTGAGGATCAGCCCCTTCGATTTTACCACGGTAGCAAGGTGATCCCACTCACAGCTGGGACAAATGCTATTGCTTCCACTTCACTATCTGGTGGCAAAAGCTATTTTAAATTCATAGACAGAAAAAAATGACAGAGCTGAGAGGTTGAAGTTAGAGTGAGCCAAGAGTAGGAAGTGCTGCACATTGTATCCTAGAAACAGCTTTCAGTTCCTCAGTCCTTTTCAGTTATTCATTGTAGAAGTGAGGTTGGAAGAAGTGGTGCCGATAAACTAGATATCAGCTGAATTTTTGCCAAGTGGTCATTAATCCCTAAAATTTCAATCTTATTTTCATTAAAATTTAACAGCAGAGACATGCCCTGGACTACAGAAACACAGCTGAGTTTGAGCTTCAGGAATGTGTTTATGTGTACATGGGTGGGAAAAAACAATGGCTGGATGGAGCAGCCTGAGACATTCCCTCACCTACAATGCAAAAAGATGAAATTATATCATGTGCTTTTTATCTGTAGTTTACACCAAGAAAACACATGTGTGAAAGATTGAACACATTATAATCTCAGGAAACATCTCTTTGCCCAGATGAAGATGAGGATGGTTTTCTCCAAAGAAAAAAAAAGGGGTTTTTTCCTCATTATGAAAGAGAATATCTCATAATTTGATGGTCCTATGAGAAAGAGTGCTTTGCCTTCAAGAGTCAAACAAAGCTGAGTGAGAATCCAGAAGATTTAAAAGTAACCTTGGAATGATATGCAGATGCTGGTTAAGATGTAGACATGCCTGAAAAATATCCAGTCCCTCCTTATAAATCTTCTACCTTCCAAAACATCTATCAAGCTTAAAACGGAGCAAAAGTTCTGCATATCCTTAGTGAAATCTAAAGTGACAAGGAATTCACCTGTTTTCTCTTGCTTTTGGAACCAAGTCAAGATTGCTTTTGTGAGAGGAGTTAGCATGTTTTCCAAGTTTATATCACATCCAGTGGGGAGTAATTAAAAAGGGATCATTCTTTTGGGGTTTAGCTTCATCCAAGGCTGAACCTTCAAACAGAGATTCCAGTATGTAGGAGGGGAGGAAAATCTAATTGGGGAAAAGGAGAAGAATGTGGCTTGCAAATTCAGAACTATTCCATCAAAGATAGCTAGATCATCTTTTTCATAGCAGGAATTAGAAGTGACAGATGGTCTTGCTGCTGAACCAAAGGTGTAGAAGTCCTGAGATTCAATCTGTATTTCTGGCTCTGAAACAGATTTCCTGTGCAAGATAGGGTAAAAAAGCAGCATTTCAGTAATGGCCAGTTTCTGCAGACTTCATCTGAAACAGCTAAATCCTGATTTTTAGAAGAGTGGTCTGCGAGCCCCAGTTTACTTTCAGTGGGAGGGACAATGCAAAGGCACTGTGCAAAAGACAGTTTCTTTCTCACAGATTGGATTAAAAAAAGCTGAAAATTTAAAAATGCAAAAGCGGTGCCAAATCTTGAAAACTCTGACCAACAGTGTTTCTGAGTGGTGGGTTTACATCTGTGAAACAGACACATTTATCCCCTTTCAATATTCCTGTGCCTCCACAGGAAAATATGACCTCAGACAAGAGAAACAGAGCAGAGGTAACACCAATGACAATACCTACAGGTAAGACACCTTTTACATTTTCAATTACATAAGCTGCCTTCAATTAAACCTCATCAGCTTTGTTCACTTGAACTGAAATTGCCTATTATGGTGCTGAATTGCATTAAGCTTGAATTTGAATTTTATTTCTGTATGCAGATATATTTTTAGTTGGCTTATGCATTTCACTCGTTTCTGAAAATGGTAAATTGACTTCACTTTTTCTCTAACATTAAAATAAATGCCACCATAAAACTAGAACTCTCCAGCAACTCCGTGCTTTTGACCAGAAATTAAAGTTTAGCAAAAATGTGGGTGAAAACAGTGCTGATATTTGCAGCCCCTGTGAAAATCTGCTCGGGTTGTGCTGCACAAGACTCCGAGGTCCCAAAATACACAGAGTCACAGCTGACAGGGCTGAGCAGGACATCCCTGCCCTGACATCTTCCAACAAGCTGAGGATGCTGCAGCACGGAGCAGAGGAGGTGAAAGTGATTTCTGATGCACCCTGGTTGCTCCCATGCTGGTGCTTCAGCGAGGGGGAGGAGGAGAACTCCAGCTGACATGGAAAAGGAGCTCGGGAGAGGATGAGGAAGCGAGGGGCTGAGGGGGAGCAGTTCAAACTGCAGAGCAGAGGACTGGAAACATTCAATGAGGACAAAAGGTCTGTACAGAGAAGGCAGCAACTGGTACAAGAAAAGGTGCAAAATTAGTCAGCTGAGGAAAGATGGCACTATGAAGAAAGTAAAAAACTAAACTGAAACCTGTACTTCTTCATCATCCCCATGAATCACAAAAAAACCCCATGGGCTTCTCCATCAAGTTCCCAAATAACCTCCTGGCTGATCAGCCTGTTACCCTAATTGGTAAAGATCTCTACTTGGCATCTAAATTCTAAAACTGTTAAGGGAGCACAAAGGCATAAATTTAGCTCAGATGATGGATTGTGTTTTATCATTTTGCTGCATTTTAAAACTGAGCATTTTTTGGGAAAAGATATGGTTGTGAAATCAAGTTCTGTAACAATTTAGTCTATGCTAGGATTAAAGGTTCTTGTGCAGATTTAATCTGACATCTCAAATGTGTATTTTGACACTGTCTTCATTCTTTAGGTATCTGAAAGTTACATGATCTCACATTATCATTTATACTGAAATTTTTTTTTCCAAGTTCACATGTTTTTTCTGTATTTTCTTGTGTGAAGACTTTGCACAAATGGCATGTAAAATTCCTAGGACATATTTGGTGAAAATGAGCTTCTACTGCTGGACCCCTTCTCTGCCACCTTCAAAAAACTTCCATGCACCTTCATATGTTTGCTGAATTCCAAAGTAAAAATAAAAACCCAGAACAAAATTTCCCTTTTTTTTATTTTTGCAGCAATTAAAAAAATATATGTATTTTCTTTCTATCTGTGCAATTATTTGGAAACAATGGTCTTTGTAAGACAAGTCAAAAATTGCGAGATAAATGAATGGAAAATAAAAGTAGTCTCCTGCTTCCTCGTGATACTTGGCTATACTGGCAGAGAGAAGCTGAGCATTTGCTGCCCTCAAGTGGTGTCCTATTTTTTCTTTCTACAGACATTCACAAGGATGCTTCACCCTTTTTATAGCTTAAGTTCAGAGCCGGGGTTTTTTTGAAAGAAAATGGAAAGCTTGGAGCAAACAGAATTCAGCTTTGAATCAGAAAAAGTGTGGTTTAATATATTTTTTTTCTCTCTTTAAATATTAGAGAGATCTTTGATAAGCCTGATTTTGGATATGCTTCATCTCTGCTCTACTGCATTGTAGAAAAGGATGCTGACATACACAACCACACAAAGTGTGGACTCCAAAAGACCTGAATATTGTTGATTATTCTTTCGTGGCTTTGAATTTTGGGCTATGCAAAACAAACCAAGAAATACGGTCTGAGAAAAATGTTATTGCTTAAAAGGGCAATTGTAATGGGGAAAAATTGAGTTTGTCATATCTTTATTGAAGATCATGTTGAATTACTGACAATGGGCTAAAAATGAGTCAGGGAAAATGGGATTCCTATCACACTTCAGAAGTGGATTATAACTGACTCAGGAGCTAATTCAGCTGCAGCTCAAAGACAGCTGGGTCAGATTCCGACTCAGCCGAAATGAGCAATAGGAATTGTGTCTCACACTGCATTACAAGAGAAAATACACTCTTTCCAAATATACTCCAAACAGAAACCTTCTGTAACAACACACATGCCTCGTTGCAATCTTCACCTACACTTCCAAACCAGCACCAATGCCTATTGACTGCGGAGCGTTTAAGAGCTCCCTGGGCTGGAGCTTGTTTTATTCATGCTCTGAATCCAGGAGTATCAAGGAAGTGCAGAACTGCCCTATTCATCAGGCTATTAAAGTGTGTCATCAGAGCATCCAGGGGCCATGTGTGCCAGGTCCCATGGTGGTATTTCAGACAGGCACAATGCAAACAGATGGTGCCTCAAGGATAATACACACTCTTGGTTACAAGAAAATGCAACAATCAGACATAATGCAAAACTGGGGAATAGGACTGGGACAAAAGGAGTGAGGAGAGCAAGTTCCACATGGTTCCCCATGTCTTTATGCAATAAAAACCATCTGCATATTAACATGAAATAACAGCTCTGGATGCATTTATGTTTTCCTCCCTCTCCAATTTTGTCCTAATGTCCCTGTCCCTCTGACATATGTTGCAATCCTATTGCGAAACCAGTAATTTTCTGAAATGTCTGAAAAATAGCAGGTGGGCATGACACGAAAAGGCTAAACACCATCATTTGGGACTGGCTCCAAAGGAGATGTATGTTGCACATATTTAAAAAAAAAAAAAGGAAAGGGAAAATACTCAGTACAAAAAGCAGACTTTTCTATTTACTTCTAAGATCATACATACCCTGAACTGGGAAAGATGCATCCTCTTGGACTGCCGCCTGGACAACCCTTGCTCCTGCTCCTCAGCGGTGCTGGGAGCCTGGCTGGTGCCAAGGCAATGGCAGGGAGGTGTCTCTGCTGTTCTGGGGAACCAGCAGGAGCTGCAGAGCCTGACACAGGCAGCACAACACACCGAGCAGAATGGTTTGTTCATGTGCGACTGCTGCTGGTGCTGCAAGCTGAGAACCTCAGCTGCCCCTCACCTGACTTACCCCTCAAATCTCACATTTAACCCTGGTGTTTGGGCTTGTCTGCTTTTTATACAGCTCCCCTTCCTTCAGTTTGTGAAACCACGCCATCTTTTGTACTTATTCCCTGATCCATCCAAGAGCACACGTCCAGTCTCAGAACACGCTTGTCTTCACGGCTGACAAAGTCAAACGTCGCAGCAATCACACTTTGGGTTTGCTTGGCAATTTTAGCAACTGCTTCTCTTACATTTCTTCAAAGGTGCAGTAATGAAGCCTAGGGTTTGGTTTACACCAGGAAGAGAAGCTACACAGATCTCCTATTTCCCTGCATTCTGCCTGGATGCCATTTCCCAAAGACTTAGTTTTTCTGAGGAACAGTGTAGCACAGCAGAGCTGCCAAAGAAAAACCCACCATGTCATGTGATGGGAAAACTTTGGGGAATTTCATGAAGCAACCAAGTGGGAAAGCTGAAGGGTTTAACAGAACGTCTATAATTCCAGTCATTTTGTGAAAACATCCAAACATTCATTCTAAACAAAAGCAAACACCTAGTTAGACTTACAAATACTCCATCTTTAAATTCCAATACTTTATGTTCCTATGACAGATTTTAGGATTACATAACTTGCCAAGTAACATAGTCCATATCTTCATCACACCACACCTGGTTTTCTGTACTAGCAGATGTCATGCAAGTATCAAAACATATGTATCAGGAGAAGAACTTAAAATGCCATCAGTGGGAAGATCAGCATAGCTGAGTTCAAGAGCTGGAAACAAGGCAATCTATCTCTAGAGCTGCTTTCTTCCAAAAAAAGCCCTCAGGATTCACAAGGTGTAAGGACAGTGCTCATGGAGATGGCTGTAACACTCTACTCTGTGTCTGAACCCAAAAAATCTGCATTCAAAGACGGGAGTAATCAAAAAGTGGTTTGTTTTGCTTTAGTTACTTGAAAGGTACTTGTAAGTAAAATAAAGCATGTCTAATTGTAGATGAAGGAGAAAACAGGGATTTCCTTCTGGTGTTATCAATGTTAAGCACAGGACAAGAAACAGAATACAAAGGGAAATACTGATCTTCTACAGAGGAACATTTCTCCTCCTAAATCCTCCAGTTCCTAATTCAGGCATTGTCGATGCTGTTACCCTGAAATTCTTCACATTGCATTGCATGGCACTCACTGCTTTGTAGTCCTGCTCCTCTTTTTGCCATCCCCCCCCACCGTCAACTCATTCCTGTGTTGTTTCAGCCCTTCTTCTGTTTTAGTGAGGAAGCAGCTACAGAAAACAGTAAGGAAGGACTCCACTCAGCAAGACCCTTTAATTTCTCCTGCTGTATTGTAAAACTGCAAAGCCCTAAACGGAACAGTTTGGTGGAAGAGGCCAAGAAACCAGCTTGTGTGCATGCTTAAATGGAGAGGAGCAGAACCTGCAGCATCTCTGCAAATAAAGTCCCTGGCAAGGAGTGAATGTAGTTTCAGAGACTCTGGCTCTTTTGCTATTCCCTGATAAATGTATGAGAAGCACAGCACCAATGGTCAGCCAGACAGAGCACACACCAGAACAGAATTTATGATTAAACAGGCAAACAAAGCAGCATTTACATTTCTGAGTCTACAAATCTGCTCAAGCACTGGAGAAGAGTAACAACAATGAAGCCCATAAACAAACCTATTCACAGGGAGCAGGACAGAGAAAAGAGAGGTGGAGCTTTTGCTGTCTCGTTGGGAAGAAAGGATATAGAAGACACACACTCTTGACAGGAGTTAACACAAAGCCAACCATGAACTGCCGTGACTCCTGTGACAGAATAGAGGCCTTGGACTAGAAGTTAAGCAGCAAAGTATGAGCTGCATGTTCATGTTATTGACCCAAGAACTCACACATCAACACATAACTTGGAGTTGTTAAAAGTTCATTAATTAAAGGCACATTTGCAGCTCACTTGCTCCAGCCAACAGGAGAGGTTCTGGTTTGTAAAGCAGACAGGCGAGATCCAACCCCGGGAAAGGCACGCAGGCAGCAAGAGGAGATAAACCTGCAGGAAAAAAATCATGCTCTGCACAGACCCTTGCACAGAACAAGGTAAGGACCAGAAGCTGGCTCAGAGTGGAGGTGTTGCAGTACAAAGCACCATCCACACAAGGCAATACAAAAAGCAAGGTGAAAAATACCCTGACCAGGAGCAGCAGGGGCAAGGAGCCTAAATGACCTCCTCTGGTCCGAAGGGGCAGAGTCAGGCATAAAATAGGCAATCAAAAATCTCCATGATGGAAAGGATAGGAAGATTTAAAAGCCCATAACTGGGACAGAATAAAAGTACACATTTCTCAAGTCAACTGTGTGCCCAAATATTAGGCAAATAGCAGGAAAGAAAAGTCCAGAGCACCACAAAAAGCAGGAAGGTGGTTTAAGGTATACAGTTCTACTTTATTCCTTGTCTTCTACTAAATATAATATTAAGTCTTACTGTTTAATTATGGAACACAACAGTGGTTCTGGATAAGACACTGAATCAGGACTATGGTTTAATTTCTTATCGTTTCTATTGTCTTGCAACATGACGTTGGCAAATTATTTTATTCTCTGCACCACTATTTCACCTCCTAAATTTGGCTATTCTTGAATACTTAGATAAGAGAAATTTCCTGCCAAGGAAAAACTCCTGTGAGTTTTTACAGTGCCTGGTATAATGGGACTTTGACCCTAACTTACACCTCAAGGTACTACTAAATTTGAAAATGGTCACTTACACATTTTACAATGCCTGAATGAATCCACTGCTGCAGATGGAGCCTCATATTAACGTAGAAAAAGTAGGTCATTTTACCAAAGAAAGATTATTTGTAAACCAGGCAGAACCAGTCAGCTGCTGTGACAGAACATCCCAGTATGGGGACTACCATGACTACATCCTGCAGGACTGGTTTCATGGTGTGTGGACACAAATTCAGCCCCTGAATCTGCACTACTGCCTTGAGCTTTGCTGTTGTTTCATGTTATGGTGGTTTCTCGTGACTTTCTGCATGAGTGAGACCCCAAAGTGCCTTTTGAAAAGGGACCTAATCACTATAAAGAAAAAATCTTTTAAAATCTAAGTCTATTTGTGGAAATCTTGGCCCAAAACTTTATATATATATATATGTATGTGTGTGTATGTGCATGTGCACATGCATTCCTGTCAGTACTAATTACTATTTTTTCCACATAACTGGAGGAGATAAGGTGCCAAGTATGAAAGAAAGGGGAAGGCAGCTGGGTTGAAAGCAGAGGGATCTTTGTGTCCCATCAGAAAGCAGAGCTGGTGGCCCTTCTTCTACAGCTTCACTCAGTTGCCTTGGTAGAGACCTCCTACATAAAGGAGTCCAGGAGCACTTCAAAATACCACCATGGGAGACAGGAAGATGGTGAGGAAACAAATATGCAGAAAAGGTAACTGGAAACCAGATGAAAAAGCAATATAAAAACACAGTATGTCTGTGGTCTCCACTGTTTCTATTCCTCTTACCAATCTGTGACATTAGGCAAACTGATTTATAGCTCGATCTGTTCATTATTAAAAACAACAGACCAAACTCCTGGTCTTCAAAAGAAGCCACCACCTCTATAAATTAAGCTACTGCAAAGTATCTCCCTTTTTCCTCACTTTGGAGTTCATTTGTCTCTGATGAACAGCTACTGATGCAAGATAAAAAATGCTCTATTCTTTCACACCTTTCCTAGATCACAGGGTAGGAAAAGGAAGAGGGGCAGGTGATAGGGATTAGGGAGTGCAGCAGGTCAGTGAGATCACCTCATGTGACAGAAAGGGTATTTCCAGCTATGGACCAATAACAAGAGATGAAAAGGGGATTTCTGACATTGTTGATACCATTTCAAATCACTGTTGCATTTATTAAAAAAAAAAAAAAAAAAAAAATCAACCACACAAAATTCAAGGTGTGCCTGAGGTGTGCCAAGGATTCATTCACTGTGTGACTGCAACCAAGTTCATTCCCTTCCAGACACTTCTGTTTGCTTTGTCTTATCCATTTCATTTCTTTGGGGCAGGGGATATTTCCTTGTCTGTGTTTTCACAGAAATCAGAGCAAGAGCACTCCAGTCTTGAGCGATATCCCTTGCTGATATTTTAATAACAATACCTAAAGACTCATTTGGAGCAGATGGGCTCAAAGTCTTCCAATAAGCAAGGAAGTTAAATGCTGGTTTTGGTTAAGAGCACTTTGAATAAATGCAGGGCTCTGAACCCACAGACAGCTCAACAGAACCAATTTAACCACTGGTAGCCCCTCAGGTGAGAAATGTAACCTGCTCCCACAAAGCAGTTGCAGCATTTCCTTCCACACAAAACTCTGCTGCCTACAGCAATTCCTCACCAGTCTGCACAAAACTCAGCTGACCTACAGATGCTGCTGAGCCTGGGGCCAGGGAGGCAGAAAAATGGTACTGAAGCAGTTGCATGGAAGAAAAGCGAAAAGAAAAAAAACAAAAATGAACCATTCAAGCAAATAATTTTAAAAAATCATGAAAACACAAGTATGTTGGGAAACTCAACACTCGAAGGGACCTCTCAGAAAATAAGCAGAGCAAGTTCTTTTTTTTCAGTTAAGCAAAAGAACAGCAACTACTTCAAAGGAGATACTTAAACAGAAATTCAATGCATCCCGCATTTAATTATTTTATGTAGTTGCCAAGTTCACCTCTTTTATTGCCAATGGAAAAGTGATGGGATTTTCAACATTTAGTAGTTATTACATATTTTACCATTAGAGTCCATTCACAGGATTTTCTTTATTTGTGCCTCCCAACTGATTCTTTAAAGTGTGTAATGTAAACTCATTAAAAATGCTGGTTGTCCAGTGACCACATATTCAGTAAAGGGGAGGGGGAAATGAAGATATTACAGACCAATTATCTATTTAGAATTAGCTTTCCCAATCTAGGTTTATCTCCACATTTTCAACTGTGGAGATATACAGATCCTTATACAGATCCCACTGGTCATCCCTAGACCCAAAGCAAATTCTGTACCCATTTCACTTAATTCCTTCACGTGTTTATGCATTTCAGCACTAATTTTTTTTCACTTCTGACACTTTGCAAGATGTTTTCATTTTTTCAGGTGATGTGAATTGTGCCTTTCATTCTGCTGACCTTTACAAAAGTAAGAGGAACCTTCATTTTTACAAGTCTCCCATTAACATTCAAAATGTCTGTGCCGTGTTTCCTCTAGCCAGGTAAATGCTGCTGAGAAGATTAAATGGTCTACTTAATTTGCTGATTCCAGCAGAGTCATTCAGACTCACTTAAGGTACCCACATTTAAACCAAACGATTCATACAGTGACAGTGAAAACCAGAGGAATTCCTAATTATTAGCTAAAGTGTTAGTGGTAATGTAAAAAGATTGTAGATGGCGACAAGGAATTTTAGCTTGTTGGGTCAGCCTTTTTTGGGGGGGTTAAAGCATCATAGCAAACCACAGCTAATAACTGTGCTTTATTAGCTACTTCTGGTTTTCAGCTGCTGTAAGTTTTAGTTGTTAGCATCCTTCCTTGTCCCACAGATTAAGGCTGACTAGGTTGGATACTCCTGTCAGGAATTTACTTTTGGCTACAGTTTTGAAATAGCTGCTATATTCTTTCATTTTTGTTTGCTCTGTTCTGAAGTCCTTTCCTGGTTCTTAAGCATTTTTGAAATGCCCAGTTTTCTTAAAAGAGGGTACCTAAGTCTCTCTCACATCTAATGGGATGTGAAACCTGGAAACAGAGAAATTGTTTCTATACATCTTGCAGTATCTCTGAGAATATAAAATACTCTTCAATTTCTATAGCACTTTTTACAGGCATCACAAAAAAGAGCACTCTTTACTGCAATATCAAATAAAATTACTTTTAAACAGAGAACTGACTCCACCTCTCCTGAATTTACAAGGAGTAACTACAGCTAACTGCTCCTTCTTGATGTCACACCAGTCAGTCTCTGGAGGATCAGAAACCCCTTTGGAGATCCTGGAATGCTTCAAGCAAAGCTTCTAGGAGAAGGAGACAGACTATAGTCTTAGGTGACGGAAAAGTCTCACATCCACATCTCACGCAGACAAACATCTGAGCTGGAAATTTGGCTGAGTCACAAAAGCCACATCAATAATCAAATAGAAACCCCTGGGCCAGGGCAAGGGGCCAGCTGGGGCTGTGTTTTGTGCCTTATGCAGAGTTTCAGATGCTCCAATGGTTCAGATACTCATGAGGAGACTGCGTTTATGTCCTCACAGTCTTTTGAAGACACACGACAACTTTCTAGTCCTGGCCTGAGTCAGCTCCCAGGCAGAGGAGCACATTTATAGGCTGGTGTTGTGCTCAAGTGAATGGTGGTAAGTGCAGGGACCCAGCAGCAGCCCTACATCCATGAAATCAAACTTATAGGCAGAAAAAAATCTCATTAATATGAAATCCTACCAGGAGGATTATGAAGACATCTGCAGTAAGACAGCTGTCACAATATTTACTTTACATATGACAGGAAAAAAAGTCCACCAAAACGTTTTAGACACTCTTAAATTGTAACATCTTAATTTGATAATATCAATTTATATTAAACATGCTGATAGAAGTTTGAGAACAGAGTAATTTGGAAAGAATTAGGTTGCATCCAACATTATGATTTCAATAGAAATAAAATGTTATTTAACAAATCTCAAGTAAATCAAGTCAATTTATCACTGATGCCACATACTGCAAGTTTTCAGCAGAAAAAAATCATAATTTCTTGGGGGAAGAAAGGGATTTTAGTAGATGCCTAAAGGGAACTCTCACTTCTCCAGCACAGCCAGTTCTGGTTTAGTTTGTGCTAAACTCATGCATATATTTACAAAATAATACCACTGTAGAATACAGATACATTGAAGAGAAGGTTGGGGTGGGGGAAGTCCTGGAAATAAAGTGCTCTAATTGAAATTGCTTTTGGCAGGAGATGGGCGGGAAGCTTAATAGTATAATATACACCACACAAGTCACATTTAATAAATTCTCTAAGTCTGGCAGGCAGGTCTCAGTCAGTTCAAAACATCAGCTGAGGCAGACTCGGTTTGCTTCCTCTCACTCAGCCTTGATGCAAAAACATCAAGACAAATCATTTCCTTGCAGAAAAATTACGATATCGGTGTATGTATACACAGACCGATTACTCTCTGCTGGAAGAGAGCATTACCACAGAATCAGCCTCTTCTGTTCGGGCTCATCAGACAAGCAGGCAGAAATCGTAATAAGCACGAGCCAAATAAGCCATGTAAAATTACAGTTGCAGAGGAGTTTAACATATCTGGCTCCACTTCGCCTGAGGCTCAGGAAGTTTCAGGTTTTCTGCTCTGAAGTAACTTCTCAGCCGGGATATATGAGGTCTATAAAAAATAGCACTTTTGAATGTATATCTGTTACACACATTTTGAAAACCATGACAGAGGAACAAAGACAAAAAGAAGTGTTAGTTCCAAGTCAGCAGCAAGTATCTCCCATTTACTCATGATTTTCAACTTGTGTTTGGGGAAATGTCCTTCTGAGACAAACCAGCCCTTCCATCCACCCCCTGCTTTTCTACTTTCTAGAAGAAACTTCCACTGTCTTTTGCCATTATCAGTGTTATTTCCAGGTATCTGAAAGTTCAAATGGTCTCATTCCATGAGAGGTATTTTCTTCTTTCATCCCATCCTGAATAAGCATATCCTCTGTCTGGTCTATAATGTTCATTCTGGCTGAAGTTCTTCCTTCCTATTTCCCCCTTAAGCACAGACACGATTTTTCTATGCTTCAGGTCTTAAAATCTGTCACTTAACAAAGAGCTGAGAATAGGAGAAAAGGAAAGAATAAAAGCTGGTTTGTTCCATTGTGGAAATCCTTCATATTCTGTTCTAAGTGGGTCTCCTACCTCAGTTATTTACCAATTCCAGATGTTTCCGTGAGAGGATTAATCCTGCCGCCCCACCCCCAATGAACTTAATTGTTCTATAGCATCCTGCAGGATATGGAGAGGGGAAAAAGAGGGTATTTTCTTCTTGACCCTGAGCTGCAAAACAATTTGTACCCTGAATTTGGGAACAGACAGTTTCTCCAATGCTCGCACAATGTAAACATGAGCTATTCTCTGCCTTCAGACTGTCTCATTTCATTAAAGACATCAAACCGATTTTATTCAATGATATAACAGGAGTGAACTCCTAAACTGCCCACTCATGTTGGTTTCTATCCTAAATTTTCTCAACAGGCATTTGGGAGGTTTTTGATTTTCAGACATCTGCAATTTACTCTGTAAAGCAATAAAGTCACAAGTAAGACAAACAAAGCAGTGTATGAACAGCTTAAACCTGGCTGGTAGAGCTAGCTGGCAATGCATAATGCATTTTTTCAGCAGGTAGACTGCAGAAATCTTGCTTCATTTACTTCAAGAATGCACTGTGAACTTGTTGAATGTAGCATATCTCTGGAGCCCGAACACACTTCAGGTATAGCTTAATTACCCGTGCTGTTCACAGGCACAGCTCAGTTCAGTAGAACCTCATGAAAAAACCCGGTGGTGAAATTTAAAACACTAAAGGAAGGTGGAGTGTGCTCTGGTGATGGTATTTTTTCCTTGTAACACCCAAAGAGCATCATGTGCTGTGATATAGAACATTCAGCACCAGGTTATAACTGAGGTAGTTTGGGATACACTCAGTGTTTTTAAAAACCGAACATTACTCCTCTACCTACAGTCCATAAAAAATTCTTAGCTCATACCTAAATTTTTGTGCTCCTTTAGCACACAGCTACCCTGTATCTCCTCATCAGGAATCACACAACCCCTGGGGATCACCTGGATTCCAAAGAAATTCCCCTGCCACCACAAATTCAAGCTACCCATTTGCAGAACACCTTGAAAGATCAGCCAAACTTTGGAGACTGAAAGGTGAGGCTGCCACACACAATAGGGATGTAAGATCAGACTTCAACCTCTTCAGTGCAGACTTTTCCTTTCAAAATTTTCTACTTCCTAAATAAATAACCTGTAAGAAGCATATATGGGGTTATAGAACATGGCTTCTGGGAAAGCAGCTGCCCCACCAGCCCACTTTTCAGAGTTTCAATTCTCTCCCTCTCTCTCTCTCTCATATATCTGGCCTCCATTATTTACAGGAATTTTTTTTCAATGAATGCCGAACAGTAAGAGTTATTTACCATAATTTCTCATTAATTAAGTGCAGAACTATAATCAGTTAGAACCACTAAAGCACAGCATACTTGAGTTATTTTATGTTCTCTTCCCAAAAACGGCCAATAAAAATAAAGAAATCAAGAGGCAGGATTGAAGAGTAATTAGTGATTTTGAGTTCCCAAAAGGAAAAAGCTTAAAGTCTGTTGTCAATACCTTTTCTCTGTCAATCAGGTTCTTAGAAAATCCATCCAATTAGAAACATACATTCAGGTATAAACCCTCCTCTCTTCCAGATTTCTAAATAAATATGCATAGCTAGATTTATATCTCTTTACCTTGCACTAGTAGAAACAGCCATTAGAAACCATTAAATGATTAACTAATTAACATAGCAGATCACCATTAACAGAATTTTTAGTCTTACATTGAGAAGTAGCAGAGTGGAAAATTATCATTCTGTTGCCAGCAGAGCATCAGGAAGCTCTTCAGAAGCAGTCTGAAATGCAAAAATTCACTTTCTTACCCGAGGGGTGCTTTTTTTCCCTCACATTATCACCCAAGTCAATACTGCAGAAGAGATAAATGTCTAAGAAACAGAATTACTTTATGGATTAACTACAAGCAATCAGGCTGCAACTTCCTCGACATGTTGCCATTCTAAGCTGGGTACTGGTTCTGATCTCACTGGGTAGGAGAAGGAGAAATGCCATTAAAACCAGAGAAATTGTCTCAGCACAAAGCAGAGAGAAGAGCATCCCTTCCTTGGTACCTACATCTGCCTCCCTGTGCTGGGCGACGGAGACCAGCTTCCCCTAAACTGGAGCAGGACATTTTGGTGGGGAGTGTGGGCTATTTTTATTTGCCTTTTAATCTGGAGCTGTTATGTTTCACATTTTAAAGCAAACCCAAGAGTTTGTCTTTTTCTTGTTGAAATGCCAGTTAAAATACACAACCGCGTGACACCAAGTTGCTGACATCATACACATCACATGATGTCATGAACGCTGTCAACACTGTGCCATATTTGTGCAAAAGTAAAAAACGGCCTTTTACAGAAACATCTCACATTTTCCCTGCCACATGGCTTTTCTCCTTTTCTTTTATACATACGACATGCATAATTTACTTTCCTGTGCAAGTAAATCCTAGCCTTTATTCAACCCCTCTGGCTGCACCTATTTATAAAGGATTAATTCAAAGACATACAAACTTTTTTTCACAATTTCCTGTTCAAGACCTCCCTGTAACACCTTCTAAATGGCAGCAAATAACTTCCCAAATACCTGCTTTTAACCTCACAAAAATTAGGCAGAAACAACACCACCCCACCACAAATTAAACGGAAACAACACCACCTCCACACCCCACATATGTTTATTTTTTCCTCATGTAAGGCAAACCCATTCAGCCTGTGAGCTGTCAAACACGCTGTGTTCCTTGGTTAAGGAAGGAAAAAATAAAGATGCATTGTGTTTTGCCAATGTGCTTCTCACCAACTGTAAAACTGCAGTCCTAAAACCACTGTTACAACTCTTTTCGATATTTTTTTCAGTGTTTTATCATCAGCCAGTGATCAAAGGTGGAAATCACTTACTCTTTTGCATAATCATATTCAGCTACATTTTCTCCCTGGGGCTGGACCATCTTTGCAGGGAGTCCAACAGAAGTTCCACTGGAGATTCTCTATATTGGCATTTAAAGAGAGTTTTGTTTTCATTACAGCATTTAAATCACCCTTCTATTTCCTACTCAGATTGCTGGATCACGCTCCAAAGGACATAACGTGACAATAATAATTTGCAGCAAAATAGAAGAAAGAAGAAAGAAATTTGAGTAAATTCAAACAAATACGTCCTCTAACAAAAACCCAACAACTTTCTTCTTAGTTACACTTTTTCCCAATTGCCAGTAATTCCTCAGGGTTGGAAGACCTGTCCAAGCAAAAGCCATGGATTGCCATCATTGCTGGCTGGGTCATCTTTGCTCTGCAGTCTTTAAAGGGTGTGGTGGATGGGGACCAATCTAGAAGTGATAAGAATTAAGGCTTAAAATCAAAAGATGTGGTGAGGTCATTTACTTAATTCAGTTGTGACTCTTTGGATTTTTGCACCCATAAGGACACTCAGCCAATTAAAATGGGTCTCATACATTTATGTGTAGATAAAACAATATTGTTAGCTCCATTTTGCACCACTGCAAAAAGCCCCACTGCTAAGAAACCCTGAAATGCACTTCTCTGAGCCATCCTCTACATTAAATCAGGCACGGGCTTCTTGGTGAAAAAGAAGAACATGGGAGTATCATACTGTAAAAAATACTGGTATTATTAAAAAAAGCAGTACTACAAAGGGTAGCATCTGCGCAGCAGAATGCTCCTCATACAAATGAAATAACCCAAGATCCTTGCTAACACATTCCTTCTTTCAGAAATCTCTCAAGATGTATATATTGCGTAACATTGTTTCTTAAATTTGAACAAGCTAAAACTCACCTGCCAACACCTCTGAATTCACAAGGATCATGAAGAGCCATTATCTGTGATGTAGGAGATCTTTAGAGATGTTGTACAGAGTTTTGAGATCCACTTCTCCTTTTGCTTGGTTTGACACACTACTCCTCCAGTGCTCCCCTGTTTTCTAAATTGATTAAATCAGCCTGACTGATGGCAAAGGGGTTGGGACAGCAACACAGACATTAGATAGACTGAGTAAAATTCACCAAAGGAATATTTTGTGACACACCAAATACTGCTGACACTGAACACATACTGCATTGTGGTGTCAGTTAAAATTTCTTAAGCTGTATTTCTCAAAATTACACTTAGAATAGCCCTATTTCCAGCTGAAGAAAGAAGCTGAGTGCAACAAAAAGTCATTACAGGAATGATAAGAAGTGCAAGAAAAATTTATTGCTTAGAAAAGCAAGGAACCTCCTCAGACCTGAACTTACTGAATAGAAGCACTGGAAGGGCAGATTGTGAGGAAGGACAGAACTGCAGGGCCAGAATTTGTAGCATTCCTTTACTGCAATTGATTCCATGACAGTCCCTGCTTTGCCATGCTGCAAACATGGGGTTTCTGAACCTACTGAAGATCAGGACTGTACCCACACTGCAACCAGCACGTCCCAGTGGAGCTGGGAGCCTCTGCTTCCCAGTCTTTTCAGCCAGGAATGCAAGTGTTCATCCGACTGCAGAACAGTTCTAGTCAGCATTTACCTAAATTGCAGGAGATACAGGGAAAACTGCAGTAATGATGCATGGGCAAGGACCTTGCTCATCAGATGGAAAATGCAAAGCCCTTTATTGCGAAGTTAGAATTCCTTGAATACCAGCACCCAACAGGATATAACATCATATAAACAGGAAAGATGTTCACCACAGTGTCTCCCAAACACCTGGGGTATTACACAGATTTTACCTATTATGGTAATAGGCAAACAATGCCCTATAAGGCCACAAACTCCAATGAACACTTCTCACAGGCCCAGTCTGTCCATAAACACACAATCCTCTCTCAGTCCGTCCCCGGTGACCTGGATGCACTCCCAGGGTCACCTCTGGGCCCAGGACAGAGGCCTTCTCTCTCTCTGATCCTCAGGGCCTCTCTCTCTTCCAGCACCTAGTGCACTCCAACAGAAAATGATCCGAAACCCTCTGTAACTCTATTCTCTCTCCAGGAGCCTGTAAGCAGCAACCTTCCCTCCACCACCCCAGGCGCGCTGACACTGTTTTAAATGGCACTGCTCTCACTGTTTTTCTAACCTGCCGTACGGATTTTACAGCCGCCACCACTTCAGCTCTGTGTTTGGATTAACCCACAGGTTATTTCTCTGTGGTTTGTGTTCTACTCAGTCTCCTACCCCAGCTCCAGGAGGCAGTTTGCTGGAAGAACAGAAACCACCAACAGCGGATCCTGCCAGAGACCAGGTAGCCAGGAGAAACCTCTGCATCCCGGGGGAAAACTCCTGGGGGAGAAGGCAGGAGTGGGACTGGAGCAATGCCCTGGAATACTGATGAAGATACAGTTTGAAGGAACAGGTTTCCAACAAAAACATGGCAATACAGGACTGGAAAGAACCCACATCCAGTCAAACTCAGCTGCAGGCACCACAGAACAACACACCAGTGAGAGGCCCCACATCCCCCGCTTGTTGTGACACCTCCGATGGGAAATAAAGGCAGAAAATTCACAATCCATTTAGTATCCTCTCCCTCCACTGAGGAGGGATCCCCCACGCTCAGAACACATCTGGCAGATGTTTCCCAAACCTTTTAAGACTCCCATGGAGGAGATGCCATGGCAGGAGAAGATGAGAGGGCCCTAAATCAGCTGGGATAGCAGCATTCCCACACAAGCACCCTTTCTCTCAAGCCAGTAGGACTTCAACATGGGTGTCACAGCCTCCTCATTTGCCCCAAACATCCCACCAAAAATTCTGGGCTCCTAACATGACCAATGGGATGAGCATTTCAGAAGGCACATGGAGTGATACCTCCAGGGATGTTCCAGTTCCCAATGATGGGATTTCTCTTTTCTTTTTCATCCAGACAAGAAGTCTCTCATTAGCGCCCAGAGATTTCAGGACTCAACTCCCATTCTCCAGCAGGCAACTGAACTTTTTCATGGCTTTTTTGTGAAGTTTCTCAAAATCTAGCATTTATTTCATGGGAAATTCCATCTTTTTCAATGAGGTTTTACTCTAAAAGGAATAGAGGATTTCCAAACTTTCCCATGGAATAAAAACTCACAAATTTGTTTCTTTGAAACAGAGTAACTAGGAATTTTCAACTACTTTTTATAAATTCTTAACTTTAGTTCATATATACTGTTCTTATATTATTTAACAAATGGATATATAGGAAATTGGTTATTCAGGAATTAAATATAACTACCCCCATTAATTCATAAAACATCTAAGTTTTATTCAGTTTTGAAAACTATAAAACAGTAGCAATTCAATGTACACTGAAGGCTTTGCTCTTTCTGCTTAAAGCTTCTTTCTCCGTGCTGAAAGTTTCACCACATTTTTACTGAAAGAACACATATAAAAGATGAAATCAAATTTCAAGCAAAATAAGCAGTTTCTTTTTGCACCATCTTATTCTTCTGAAACATTTTCCAAAATGGAAATACATATATATTTTTTTTAATTATTTGTGAAATTGCTTGAAAAAGATAACACATGGGCATATTTCCACATAAAAAATTCATCAGATTTTTCTGACAAAGTCTTTTCCAGCTAATCGCACTGGGATTTTCATGAGGAGGGCCCCTAAAAACCTCCCTGAGTTGAATACAGAATTTGGTTTCCTCTGTATACTTCCTTTTGGGATCTTGAGTGCACATACTTGCCCAGTATGGACTTTTCCTTTCAAAATTAACCTGTTCTCCATTTCTCAGATACACAGACCGTTAAGAGACATCTATTAGATTGCAAAAAGTGGTTGCTTTTATTGAAAATACACATGCAGGAAAGTTGGTGCCCCACCACATCCCTTTACGACAGCTTCAATTCCGGCTCTCATTTGTTACATCCAGGCTTTTGCTCCTGTGAATGCTGATCAAGCTTCTCCTGAGCCTGGGGAAGGGGCAGGCAGGTTTTCTACCAAAGTGTTTATTTGATTAGTTTTCTCCCTTTTTTCAACATCAGAACCAAGGTGACCAAAAGTTTGTGTTAATTGGCAATAAATTAGATTAAATAAAAAATTCCCCAAGTAGGGACAGTTTTGCCTGCAATAACTGCCTCAGTCACTTGTGCTTCTCTGCCTGCACTGGAAGTTATGACAAAATAAAATCAGCCTTTTTAGCACAATGACAAAGCAAGCAATAATTTCACCAAGGAAACACTCACCACTCTAATAGCACTAACGTGCAAGTGTTAAAAGGATGATCCCAGAGCTTTCACAGAAATATATTTCACATTCATCTACTGTAAACAACATCAGACTCTACACTATGAGAAATCAAAGTGCACAGGATGCTTATTCTTAGAACAAGCAGGTACAGAACATTCCTATCACAGATGATTACATAAAATAATAGACCTAAACCTGACATATAATCCCATGAAATAATTTTTAAGATTTAAACAGTCTTTTCTTGCAGACAGAGTTCATTTTCCTACCATTCTGCTTCCTTACTTGGCATTAGTTCATATTGTTGAACCAACACACCTTGTCTGACTGGAGGCACATAACGCCACTAAAGTCCAAACTTCCTAAATCCTCTCTGTCATTTAAGGGTTCCTGATGGTCTGAAGTGCCTATTTGGAATGTCAGAAAATCAGAGTGTCTGACACTGTCAGATTTTCTTTTTTCTCAGATTGCTTGTCACAGAAGGCTCTCAGGGTCAGGTGCATTAGAAGTCTCCAGGACCGACCAGCTGCCGTGGATTACCTGCTTACAGGAATGAGGAACCCTGGAGGGAGTGAAGGCTGCCAAAATCTCAACCTGTAGGGCAGCAAAACCCATGCATTTTATTGGGGTTACAAAGTAATAATCCAAGAAAGATCCTAATGGATGAAGTCGAGCCCATTCCCACCTCCCTCCTGGTGGAACAGGTTGCGCAGGGAAGCTCTGGATGCCCCATCCCTGGAAGTGTTCAAGGCCAGGCTGGATGGGGCTCTGAGCAACCTGGGATAGTGGGTGGCACCCCTGCTGATGACAGGCAGTTTGGAACAAGATGGTTTTTAACGTCCCTTCCACCCCAAACCATTCCACGACACTTTACAAAGGCAGAACCTGCATGAAGGAACACTTCAGTTGAAATTTAAAATCACACAGGTTCCAGGTCTGGATCAAAACAGGATTTCTCCACTGCCTGAGGAGCGGCTGTGCTTCCATTAACCAGCAGTACAAAACCAAACCTCCACCCTGAACATCCTCCCAATGTGAGCTCATCTAAAAGGAAAAAGCTTCAAATCTTAGTATCTGTATCTAGGGAGAAAAGAGGAAGCAGCAAAGAAAATAAAGCAATTATTAGTAAATCAGAGAAAACTCTTCTACTTTCATACAAACTCCTTTATAAATTTATTGAAAGAACTTTTTGTTAGTTAACTGAGGGATTTCCTACCTCTTTCTTTCCTGTGTTTTCAGGTTTGTTTCTTGTGGTTTGGACTGTACAAAATAAAACTCTGCCTCCCCAGCCAGTAAGGAATTAACAGACACTGTAAACTGAGTCATGACGTTTGTATTAGCTCATTCTTGTTATCAACTTGATATTCCCCCTACCTCCTCCCATTCTCCAGGTTTCTGAAGGAGGCCACTGTGTGGCAGCCCAGTACCAAAAACAGATGGCTGACAGGGTCAGCAGTGCCCAGTGAAAATTTATCGAGGCATTAAATACATGGGGAGCAAATATTCAACTCTTTTTGCTGCAGTCACAGATGGCAGGAGTGAAACAGACAGGGTTACTTGGTCTGTTGCTGAAGGAGCCTACTCCATGCAGATGTAGTCAAATACTATGTTAAGGATCTTCTCTCAGTCACCTCTGCAGGGAAATGTTTTGCAGAAGAACAGACCTGACAAAATTTCTTTGTGAAGTTTCAACTTAAAATCACCTTTTTCAGCATCGTTCGGCATAATTCATTGTATGACTTTTATTTTAGAAAGGTGAGTAATACACTAGCTCTTACATAGTCATAAAATAACTTTCAGCATCTTCCACTACTCCCTATGAGAAGCACTGCAGCTGAGATAATGGTGAGTTAAAAAAATAAACAAGTCCACAAAACTCAAAACCCACCGTTGTGAAGGAGACTCATGCAGGGAAAACAGAATATGAGTCAGACAGAATATGAGAATAATAGTTCAATTAAAAGACCCCAAAGTGTACCTGTGTCTTCTCATTTCTGAAGTTTGAATGACGATTTCCCTTTAGAAAATTCGAAAATAAGTACCCAGAGAGCTCCAAATCTGGGTGCCCTGCATCAAACCTCCTTCT
Source organism: Struthidea cinerea (assembly GCA_013397865.1). Taxonomy (NCBI): domain Eukaryota; kingdom Metazoa; phylum Chordata; class Aves; order Passeriformes; family Corcoracidae; genus Struthidea; species Struthidea cinerea. The sequence goes on from VZTI01002735.1 coordinate 543,248, forward strand.
ACATCCTGGACAAACAAGCAAGTCTGTAAAAACGTCTTTTTTTTTCTCATTACAAATATGTTCTGCTGCGACTTCAGCCTCTTGATCTGTGACCTCATCCCACCTAGCAAGCGGAGTAGATCTGCAGGCCTGATCACTGTTTGGATGGAGAGAGCCAAGGAAAACCTCGCCTTGTCCCACAGCTCTGTGGCTGATTCAGTGAATGGAACTATCTCTTCTGAGTCAGCACTGAGTCACTGGTGGGGCTCAGTGCTGTGGGACAAGGGATTGCCAAAGGAGACGTGTTTCCACTAAAATACAAACCAAGTTCCAGCTGAGCACTAAACACAGCTCTCTTCAGCCAGGACAATGAGTGCAACCGCTTTTTGTGCGTAAAAATTCAGAAAGTCAAAGAGTCTTTTATTTCCTGCATCTACAAACTAGATGACTTCATCTAATTATGAAACAGTAAAACCTTCACATCAGGCAGTGACACTGCTCCGTCTTCCCAGGGCCTCAGTCTCCTCGTCACTTCCACACACAGAAAATTAGAGCTCTAGTCTTACTCCTCCCACCCACATTTGCCTTACCAAACAGAGCCATATACAGGCTTTATGCTCCACCACCACAGCTCCTCTTCACTCCCTGCAAAATGGAGCTGGGAGCACTGAATGTGCAGCCCCATGTAAAGCTGGCTTTCCTCTAGAAAAGCCTGCAGCCACAGTAACAGGGCAAGATGATGAGGGCAAGGGTAGAAAATGCTGCAGGATCTCCAGAGCTCACTCAGGAGTTAAACCCTTTTCTTCCTTACCACTTGTTTTTGCTCCTACAGAGAGTCTTCTGAGCAAGCACAGGGTAGAAAGGTGTCCATATGCAAACCCTTGCAAGAGTTCTTCTCTGTTAACCAGCCTGTGTGAAAAAATTCATTTTGTTGTTGGTGTTTAGATTCTCAGACACTGGATAGTACATGGGACCCACAGGCCTTTGCCATGACACCTACGAGGACAGGAGAAATTGCTTCAGCTCTTCTCTGGTGCCTGGGGCCAGACACTCTGTTTCTGCCCTGATTTCACTTAAGCCCTTTCATGTGCCATCCTCTGGAATACCCACTGGGAGTTCCTGAGGGGCTGAATATTGGCCACGCTACCCCACTCAGCCCCAAACCCTTCTTTTCACCACCACTCTGTCCCTCCTGTGGTCCCCATGCTGGCACCACAGCAGCTTGGCCACTGGCCTTCAAAACATTGCCAGCTCTCTGGGGAAAGCACAGCCTTCAGGCTGCTGACAGTGCAGCCAGTGCTCAGGGTACCAATGCCACTTGGTACCAATAACTGATGTTAAATCCAGAGCAGACACCCAATTCCTTAAGTCTTCCAGCTATTGGCACCATGGGATCAAGCCCACAATCAGAACGTTGTTTTAAAAGAATAAACTCCACAGGGAAATGCACAGGACCCACAGCTATCACACTGAATATGCAGAGTTGAAAAGGGTACACATGTTCTCACCATATCTGGCTTTGGCTTCTTCTTTCTCTGGTGTCTCATTTCCACAAGCCTTTCCCTGCAAGGTAGAAAATTATCCCAACAGTCTGCTCATTCCAGTGCTAGCTTTAGGTGGACAGATAACAATATAAAAATCCTTAAGGAGAATTTTAGGCCATCCATAGGCCCCATTTTAGAGGTCTGGTACAGCTGCCTAACTGTGTGTTAGATTGCCATACATTTACATACATTTACAAAGTACATGTGGCTTTCTCACCAATGCAGCTAGAAAAGCATGCTCACTAATCTCCAATTTTAACTCAGCAAAACCTTTTCTTTTTTTCCATAGGAAAATGCCAGTTCCTGAAAAATATGCATATATATTCTGCAGGAACAGATTGATTGAATCAAATCTTCTACCAGCGAGCAAACACACTTCCTAGGGAAACCTGGCTGGTTTCCTGCTAGCTCCTGGCCTCCCTGGGAGCCTCCCTGGTGAGCAGCATGTCTGGGCTCATAGGCTCCCTGCTGCAATCATCACAGAGATCCCTGTCCTTTTCTGTTCAAAATTGTGAAATAAAAATCTTTCTTTTATTAATTAAATGAAATTTCATATTCCTGCTCCGTGGGAAGTGAAAAAATTCCAAGATACTTAATTTTAATACAGAAAGGATGTGAGGGTGGTGATAAACTTGCCCATTTCTCCCTCTACAGGAATTTCAGGTCCTGATGAGCCCTTCTTACACATCATTGCTTATTCCATTGCCCACCTCTGGCTGGGTAAAGACAACTGGTGGAAATCCAAACCTGACAAATTAAGATTTGAAAAAAATTCAACTAACCAACTGCTATGAGTTTAACAACAAACAGGAGCCTACGTTCCCCAGAGACCGACCACGGAGAGCAGCTGGCAATAAAACCTCATTGCATGTGGAAGTGGTTAGGAAAAAAACCCAAAACAAAAATACAACTTCGGCACGCAAACTCAAACTTCTAATCTCACCCAGGCCTTGGGAAAAAAAAAAATCAAGTAGCAGAAAGAACAACTCAATTTTTAAGCAGCACTTTCTGACTGTGAATCTCAGAAAGTTTAATGTAGTTAAAAGTTTTACAAATAGAAAAACACACATAAAAAGTAAAAAATAAGGAAGATGAGCAGGCCAGTGGTAGGTGAGCAGGGCATGTTTCACAGCCACAGCCCAGCACCCAACCTTCAAGAATTTATCAAGGTGAGTTAAAGACTCTGTTTCTCAGTGCATGAACCTTGTGCTCTTCAAAGTTGCTGCCAGTGAGCCCTGGACTGTTCTGCTCCCACTGCCAACAGGGAGAACGGCCCCTGAAGGTGGCAGGATTTCCAAACAGCAAGTCTTTCAGCTGGGCTGATACCAACATGATCATCTTCTCCCTCCCAAAATCCACTTACATGAAGTCTTCCTCTTTAGGGACATCCTCCATGGCTGGTATCTGCACTCCTCTGGGTGAAGGTGCAACCAAGAAATATTATTTTTGGTCTTATAGTAGCCTGCGTTCCAACAACACATTTCCTCCATGAGGAAATGACAGAGCCTTGTCTTTGCCCATCCCAGAGAACAGTCAAAAAGCCCGGAGACATCTGCCCAGGATCCTGAGGGAGCATTTTAGCTGCAAGCATTCTAACATCTAGGCCAGCATGAGATAATGTTTTGGCTATCTGCTTGAGGCAATTTGCACGACGAGCATATGATCCTTTTGTGGCTGGTGTTAACATTTCGGATTAGGGCTGTAAAGGGTGTTGAGAGAAATGAAGTAGACATCTGGTCATACTGTTGGAATTTATGTGGGAAGCAAGAGGAGTATCTGCAAACCACCAAAAAACAAGATTTAAACTTAGAAAAGGGGGAAAAATCGTAGTTCAGCTGGCCAGGATGGCAGGTAAGAGGAGGCTGCTCCTCCTGCTGCATTTTCCTCCATGTACTACACCACTGCTAGGCAGTGTAAGTGCAAGGAGCATTTCCATGTTGAAAGATACAGAGGGATTCTCTAAACCACTCGGGCAGAGAAAAGTGTGATTAGATTTTCTGTGGCAAGAAACAGACTTCCAGAACAGATTAAAACAGCTCTTAAAAATACACAAAGCTTTGCCTTGACACAGCCTTGCTACAAGCATGACACATCCACCCCTCCTTGCAGCAAAGGCATTAGGGTAGGTGTTGAAGAAAACTTTGTATCAAAGATGAGCAAATTAATTTCTATCCTGATTTTTTTCTGCACTTTGAGTCATCACTTTTTGGTTTTGCTGCTGCCATTTCTCCGATGCAATAGCTGGGAAACCAGTAGGAAGAGAATCCAGGTTATCTAGGAACCAAGTCAGCATCCAAGCCACCAGATCATGGAATCTTGCTGCACATAAGGGCAGTTACAGGCACAAGAGAAATATCCCATATGAAAAACAAATCAGAGAAGAAACCTAATATTTATTACTTCTTTTGACAGAATTTTTTTGTTTATTTGTTGGTAACAGATTTTTGAAGGGAGGAAAATTTAGCTGATTACAACGAAAGCATTCTCTTTCTTTTTAAATAATTCTCAGTTTATTCAAAAGCTCAGAGTTCACACTGCTCAGAAAAGTGGCAGCTCCAGCAACTAAGGCCTTCTCCAAACCTAGATATTTATTATAAATGTTATTTGCTGTTTTAAAAGAAAAATGTCTTCCAGTAGAGGACATGCTGCCTCTTAAAGGGAAGGAGGAGTTTCCCTACAGTCCCAAAAAAAAAAAATCTTACTTTTTAAATTGGTAGTCTTACATATATTTGAGGCAGAGCAAATATACTCAGTCATTAAGACCTGTGTTTTGAATGATGCATTATTTTCATCTGCAAGGAAACATCTCCAAACTTTGGGAATCGCAGATCCAAATCCTTATTTTTAAAGTTAATACTCGATATAGCCACCTTTCTCACAAAATGGACTTGCAGATTAGATAGGCACCACTCATAATTCTCAGTTAGATAAAGGAACTGAACCTAAAATTTCTAGAACTTAGAGAGCACTTAGAGTGTTTTCAGAATTGAATGATCAGCTCAAGCAGAAGCAGCCAGGACCCAGGAACTCATAATGCCCAGTCAAACTGAAGACCAAAATAAAAAAAAAAATGTAGGCTTGTCTTGCACTTTCAAGTGAAATTCCAGTGTCCCCAATGCTGAAAGTGAGTGCTTGCAAAACTTAATATAGGAATCCTTTGCACCTTCATGTTTTATGCGAGTTCCTGAGTTAGGAGCAGATGGGTTTTGCAGATTTAAATCTTTGGGGTTTGAGTGCTTGAGGTGCACTTAAATACTTCTCATTGCTACTATTATAATGAACATATTTCACCAGTTAATAAGGTAGCAAACTTTGAAATGCAGGCATATGGGCAGCGTGGGAATTCAAGCAAACTCGTGTTTCTGTGGGATGGAACAGCCTTGTGCCATCAAAGGTGAAAATTGTTAATGGCTGGAAGTCCAACACCTGCTACACCACCTTTACACAGTTCCATGTGAAAACAAAATCCATATGAAACACTGGTAGGAAGCAGGGCCTCGTGAGCTCTCTTCAGGCTCACAGGATGCCCTGACCACCCTTGCCTGGCACATGCCCAGCCTCCAATTTCACCTGTCACATGAAGCAGGGCTGCACAGCACTTTAGTAACATACCAACCTTATACTTTTTCTGCTTTTAAACTATATCATTATTTAATATTTTAGGGAGATAATATTTTTTAAATTAATATTGATTTCTATTTTACACTTTTGCCTGTAACGCTAGAAAGCTTCAAAAATGCGACTGGTGCTGTGACTGATTTTACCTTACCATCACTTGCTTAATCACCATTCTGCTTCATGAAAGGCACTTGTTAAGAAAAAATTTGGCTGGTTTTAATTTCATCAGTGCTCACCGTGAAAACAACCCTGAAAACTTCAAAGTAAAACAGAAACTGAAGATCCCTCCCACCCTGAAAAATCGGTATCTGATTTGCAACAATTTTTCTTCCAAGACTTCTAAACTTTTTAACATACAAAGCAAACATTGCAAACACATTCTCCTCATTAGAAAGGACCCTGCCTCACATCCCTTCATATTTTAGGAATAGAAATTGTTGAAACTTGCACATTCTGGTGCCCTAATGAGGCTTAAGGCAGAGGTCATTCCTCCAGCTGAGGTTGATTAGGGTGTGTAGGTACTTGCACAGATTAGTTGTTTGAAAACCCGCTGTGATTTTTTAACAGCTATAATTAGAAACACGGGCACAATCAAGTGAATCAGTGCAGCCACACCAGTGCTGGACAGTGGTAGGAATGTGCCTCCCTCCCTCCCTCAAGGAAGAAGAAACCACACATACATTACTCTGCTGGTTAAAAAAAGGGAATTACCACACTCCTAATTAGTTAAAAAATATGCAAAGGCCAAGCCCTGGGAGAGAGTTGTGGTAACTGAGTTAACTGGCACTTCCATGGGTAAATTTCATCTTGAGAGTGTATTTATTAAGTGAATGTGGGTGTTGGTTACCTGACTCAGTACAGTTCATGAGCTATTTTACAAATTACTGAGAGAAACAGGTACCTCCAGGACACAACTTCTTCATCCTAAGGAGGAAAGATAAAGCACGTCAGGTAAATCACACCCAGCAATGCCTGCTCCCTGCACCGGCTGTAACTGGAGCCCAAGAGAGATCAGCTTTGATAAAGATACCTTCTTCAAATGTCTGTAGACATGAAGAGCATGCAAGATAATTCCTGCTCTAGCTAAGGTTCCAAGAGACCACAACAACAGCAAGTGTTGGTTTAGAAGAGAAACATCCCACTTTAGGGCAAGAGCTGCACCAACAATCAATGGAAGCAGAGGTACCACTCACTACATTCATGGGGCACAGCTCCTGCTGCTCCACGAGCAACCCCAAAGGCTTTCAGCCAGACTGCCTGTGTGGCAAAAGGTTGGATGACTCCTAGTGGATAAACCACATCCTGTCACTGGTCAGGAGGAAACCTGAGGACTTCCAAGCCCCTTGAGGACAAATTACTCAGAGAAAAATCTATAAGGGTTTTATTAGCAGCAGTAGTAGTATTAGTAGTAGTATTCAAAATACAAGTGCCTTAAAATAGCATGACCAGGAAGGGTGGATTCAGGGAGTTGACATCTGACAGATGTTGGTAGTTAAGAAAAACTCTGGAACCCAGCCCAAAGACTCACTGACTGAAATAGGCTTGACACCCAGATCTAACCAGGGAAACAAATGCCCAGATCCCTCCATCCTCTGGTGCCTGGGTGCCAGATGTGTCAGCGTCTAGTCCACAGCAGAGAGGCCACAAAGTACTTCCTTGCTGTTACAAACAAAACCCAGTCCTGGCATGTGTCATTTAATAAATGTGCCTTTCAGTGTTCAATGTTGTGGTTCCCAAACCAGCCCAAGCAGCAGGAAAGGAGGATTAGTGTCTTTCCAGAGAGGATGCGGCAGTGAGTCACGATCTCAGCACTGCTGTGAGTCACTTTGACAGTGCTGCTGAATGGCTAAGCTATGAACATGAAGTGACAAAACATTCCCTTTGCATTAGAGATCACGGGCAAATCCCCAAATCCAGACTGGGAGATGTCTGTGATCCAACCCTGTATCCAGATAAGAACTTCCCCTCTGCTTCTGCTCATTTTCATGATGACAGGAAGCAGAGAGGAGCTGATACATGAGACAACTGGACTGTAGCTGGGTTTGCAACTCTGCCCCATCACCCACTGCAGCAACGAGCTGCACCAGAGTCCTGACTTTTCACTTACTGTGGTAGGTGCTGCTTCCCAAGAGTCTGTGGCAGTCCTCGACAGTCATCCCTGCACCTCAGTGGGAGGAGCACGGTGTCTGTGGCTTGGAGCAGGACAACCCTCCCAAGGCACAGGATCACAGGGAACGGGCAGGAGATTTTCCTTGCCTTCCACTGGGCAGAAAAAAGCATCCTCATTGGGACAAATCTCTAATAAATACCTCTTTTCCTAATCTAGCCCCAAACATTATGCCTGGATAGGAGTCAACATCTTTCCTGTAGACAAGTGACTTCCCTGATCAGAGGCTGGACCTTCACTGGAAAGCCTTCATGTTTTCTGGTAGCAATGTCACATAACTTAAACCCTCATCTTAAGCTCAGCTCAGCTCATAAAATGATCCCAGAAAAAGGTGATTCTGAAGACATTGCCTGCTGAGCCAACAAGATTATTCACCCCCAGCCCTTCTTCTCATGTGCATCAGAGTGAAGTGAAACTAGGTAGATAAACCTAGAGGTGTCCAGGAAATTAGTCCTGTAGACAAATCTAAGCCCTTGCAACAAGACACCTCTGTCGTTTCTGAGAGGATTTTGTATATAAAATAAAACAGCAGCTCACAGCTTAAAGAAATCACAGCCGTTCGTGGCAGGATATAATAGAATACCTGGCATTTAGATGGAGACCAAAAAACTCTTTCATTATATAAAAACTCCACAAATGCTACTTCACACTTTCAAATTACATATTTTAGTAAGTAAAACTGAGCAGGAAACAAACCATTCTCATTAGTGAGAGACTTACCTGGATGCATTATCCAGTTACTTCTGGATGACTGCAATTTGAGAATTGCTTCACTGCATCTCAAGTTCAAATTCCCTTGGAAAAGGAAGGAAAAGCTTGCATGCAAGAAAAGAAACATATCTAGAAAACAAAGGTTGGAATTCAGATTGTGCATGAGTTGCATTTTCCAGCTGTTTCTGTCAGTACTTTGCTGCCAGAAAGCCCTAACTCTTTGTCTCCACTTCTGAAAGTATTATGTAATAGAGAGTTTATGGAAAAGACAAAGGAAAGAGCTGCTAAAACCTTTTCTTTACTATTTAATTTTCAGCAAGGTACATAATAGTTCAAAGAAAGTGGTATCCAAGCAACAGGTTTGAAAGGGGCAAAGATTGTTCAGTCAATTATCATAGCCTGAACATGCTGTTAACTGGCATAATTGCCTTTGATGCAAAACACACTTTTTATCATTATATATAATCACAGAATATCCAAAAGATATATTAATAATGAAGAAAACCATCTCTTGGAGTATTCTTGTCACTTCCAGCTCACACTCATATACATTTTCTCCTCTAGCCAGAACATCATATCTCTCAGGAACTAAAAGCTGACACCTTAAAGCAATATATCATTTTGATTTTCAGTTAACTATAGCCAGAAAAGTGAGATTTCTTCAAAACATACTTATATATATCTGCATTGAAACATACTTAATGTCAAATCTCCCTCTCTGAAGGGACTAAAAATAATTTTCCACTGTTTTATTCCCTTAGCTCCATGGAACTATCATAGCTGAAAGATTATGGGTAGGATTCTATACAGGCATTGTTAAAGACATAATAAATAACATAGCACCCTAGAGAATCTTCTTGATCAGAAGACGATATGTTAACCATGGCCTAAGCGTTCCCCTGTGACAGCTGAGTCAAGGTTGCAGGTGATGATTCACAAGCCAGAAAGAACATAGCTTGACTTTCAGAGTTTCCATGGGTGGCAGATAGATACTCTCTATATTCCTGCAATGAACACAGCCGATGGAAAGACAGCAAATGGATAATCTTAGAATGCTGTATCTGCAGAACCAGGCAGCAGTCCTGGAAATATTCATATTTAACAAGCACAGTGCTGTTCAGACATGTAAAATGGTGTGTATGTGCTTGGAGCATCAGGCTTTGGTTCAAAAGCCAGAACTGCACCTTACGATGTGACAACGCTCCCTCAAAACTGCCACAGACCGGGCTGTTTCCCGCACAGATTTGAAAATGAAAAGAATTCTCCCAAAGGAATGTATCTGGCAGTGTAGAAATGAGAAGACAGGTTACCAGGCAGCAAGAGAGCGAGGAGATACAGCCATCAACCTTCCCTGCCTGATCCAGAGCCGCCCTGGCAGAACCTGAGCCTTCCCTGGGGCAAACCAACTACTTGGGCACAGTTAATGAAAGCACAGAAAGGAAGGAAGGCATATGGCATCTGTCTGGTTCCTAGCAGAACTTTTTGTGTCAAATCTCTTCCTGTCTGCACTCCCCTGTGCCAGAGAGATCCTGGGTACAAGGATGGGGAGACTCTTCTCCGTTGCTCCCGGCCTGCAGACCAGCCCCTCCCTCTCAACCCTCCTCTGCTTGGCGCCAAGGGATCCTATCCACCTCCATGGTGGTTTCGCCAATCCCTTATGAAGGGGGCAGTTGAAAAATCACCTTTTGTCTCAAATAGGAGACAAAATTTTGTCTTTTCTGTCATGCATCAATGTACAAAGTATAAGGCATGAATTACACTTGGAGATGAATACAGAGAAATTAACTGATTGTGGGCCAGCCTCACGGCTACCTGGTTTGGCTCCAAGGTGATGTCTGTTCTCCACTCAGCTGCTTCAAGTCAACCTAAGCCTCAGGATAATTCATGGTAACCAATTCGTGTGGCAAGCCACTTTTTTTTGGAAGAAGCTTTTCAGAAAAAGCTCTTTAATGTGGTATAAGATCTTTCCAATAACTGTCAAATTGATACCACTTGATATAAAGAAGAAAACACCTTAAAATGTTCCCCATTTAAAAACTCTGTGACAGTTTTGATCATTGTTGAGTAAAGACATTTTCAAAATGCAAATTCACAAATGGAAGATTCAGCAAATCTGGCATCACCTCGACTGCAAACAAACAAAGCAAACTTCTTTTCTGGCAGGGAAGGTAGGTAAGGAAATGTTGCATTACTTGTGGAATGTACATTAACACCAACCTCCCAAAGCATACCAAATACCCCTTAGACAGATACATCAGTAAGAAGAGGGATGATGGTTCTTGATAGGGATGAACACAATGTTCAAAACAAAGCTGGGGGCAACAGTGACTGTGCAGAAGGTGACTGCAAAGGGCACATCAGCAACAGAGTCTGAGGAGAGGGACCAGAGGGTCAGAACTCACATAAATAAAACTATAAAGGAATCATAAGCTAATTTCACATGTGATACCAAAAGTGGCAAGAACGAGGAAAGTGTTAGCAGCTAACTGATTCATTTTTACAGCTATCAGCTAAGACACACTCTCTAAAAACGTCACAGGAAACATATTATTATCGTACACTTCTGTGCTCATACCCCTTGAAGCATAAGGGACTGAACATTCTGACAAGAGTTCAGGTCTCAGCAATTACCTTGGGGGTACAATCCAAGTTGTTAAACCCTTCTTCTAAAAGTCAGTCTGAAAAATGTTAATATAACTCTTTAGTCTCTCCTGTACACTCAATGGCTGATACACTGCGTATCTTATATATAGACTTGCCATCAATCTGTGCATTGATAATTGATTTCAGACCAATTTTTCTTTGTTTATTACAAAGTCGTTTTAAATTAGAACTCCTGCTTTGAGACTGTGTACTTTGTTGAACCTAAAATTTCATGATTTTAAGCACAATTCTGAAAGCAGATACAAAGTAGTACACAAATGGAAGCCTCAAAACTAAATGTAAACCAAGCCAATACCAATAAGTAGTTGGCAGGTGCTGCTTGAGCTTGCCACCTACACACACAAAATCTGACAGAGAATGAAAGACAAGTACTGTACTTGTGTTCCACCTCAAGCCCTCTGAATTAACTGTTGGGACTGACATTTGGGAACACATTTCTTCAAAAATACAGTACAGTGAAGTATTTGAGAAGCTCAGCTGTACTTCACTCAGCTGAAGTGGCATACCAAGCTCACTGTACTAGGAGAAGGAAGTTGTAGCAAAGGATTTATTGTGCAGCTGGGTTGTAGATTATACCAATTCCATTCTCTTCTGCATTTTAGATATCCTACTTGAATGCACAAGCACCTCTATCCTTGAAACAGAGAGATCCCATCCTTAGAACGATAACACCACCTCACAGCAGTGTTGGAAAATAAATATATACAATCTAACATGCAGCTGTGAAAACTGTGGCACCCGACTCAATAACAGAATTTTATGTGGATTCACAAGCTGACCTTCTGTAGTCATCCTCCCAACAGATTCTCTGTTTAAACTTTCAGATTTCTTCTTCTTCTTTCTTGCTTTAGATGCCTGCAGCTGGTGAAGCTTCCTGGAGGTGCAAGATCCCACATCTTGCTGATCAGGCCTATTCTCTTAGGACTCCTGGAAGGTGAGAACAATCCAGCCCCACAGGATATCCCTGGACCTTTGTACCAGGCCCAAACCTCTGTACGAAGATGCTGAGTTTAAGTCCGTCCTTGCAGCTCTGCAGGAACAGCAGCAAGGCTGAGATAGGGAACGAGTGCCATGGGAAATGGGACATCTAGGATTTGCCAGTCCCTTTTGGGGCTCTTTGGGCAGAGATTCAGAGGAGCAAGTGAACCAGCGCGTGGGACTCCACTGGTTCAGACACCATTCACACCATCTTCTTCCGGAGAGGATTAACAATTTGCTTACAAAATGGTTATTTCAGAAGCCTCTTTTACTTCATAGCTCCACATAATCCTACACTCTTAATTGTACTTCATTTCTTTAATGCAGTGTTAAGTCTTCAGGCACATTTAAAGGCTAGAAAGAACATTAACTGCTTTGTAGGTATTTTTAGGAGACATTTTGATGACTTTGTATCACAGAGTTCAGTTAGAGTTTTCTTTCTAAAAACAACTAAGTCATCAACATGATTAAAATATGAGCATTAAATCCTTTAAAGCATTTAGGTAAGTTTGTGGCTAGAAATAGAAGAGTTCTTCAGTTTTTTGGAGACACAGGGCAGCCAAAACCGTGCTATGGTTTAAAAGCTAAAGATAACCTTGACTGAGAAACGGTCACTGGACCTTCATAACCCATCTACAGGTTCAAGGCAGGAACCCACATAAATATTCTTTGACAACCTCAACACAATTCAGACCTAAAATTATCTCATACACACAAATTCTTAAAATTTGATCAGTCATCACTGATCGATTTCCCTCGAATGTGGCAAATTCATTTGTGTTTATGAAAGAAATAAATTGTATTTGAGCAGGGAGGAGAGGCAATAAAGCATTAAACAAAAGACGTAATTGAAAATCTGACAAGTTCGACACAAAGCCTGCTTAACACATTTGCTCACGTTTGGTAAAGCACAGCCTCTTTCCCTGCAGAGCCACAGAGCTATGGATTTACACAAAACTTAACGGGGCCAAGCCCACAAATCATCACTCAAGCATTATCCCCATAATGCAAACATTCCTGCTCCTTTTAAAGGTTTTTATAACGTGAATAAGAATTACCTTCAGAAAACAGACTCTGGCAGGATGAATGGATACTGAATAGGAGTTTAGCTAAAGAAATGTTGTTATGGTTCACAACACAACCAAGCTGCAGTGAACACCACCAGGCCCTTCCACTCCCCTGGGGAATGCAGAGGAACACAGCTCTCCAGCAGCAGCCACGGGACCCAGGAAGCACCAGCAGATGGTGCTGTGAAAGCAGGCAGGTTTCTAAGATAAATCAGCTTTTATGAATCGAAATTTGACAAGCACCGATGAGAAAATACCTTCAGTAAAGACATCGCAGTAATATAATAAATTATTCCTTCCTTCAGAGAAAAATACAGCAAAAAAGGGCAATTTCCCCCTTAACTCATCTGCTTTCAGGTGATTCTGCTTTCATAATAATAGCACTGCTTTGTTTCCAGAGCACAAGTGCCTGTCATCATGCAGCAATATCCTCCTTACCCATCAGCGTATCTTCAAGGCATCCTTCCTTCTTGATACTTCACAGATTTGCCTTGGAGGCAAGAACAGTTCAAGCCATTCATTTATGAAACCAAAGACATTCTCAGTGTTGTCAGAAATTGTGAAAAATTCGGGTACACAATTCCAGTGCCTTCTCTTTTCCTTTTGCTTGGCAGCATAAAGTAGCACTGATTAAATAGATCTCACATTTGAATTTTTATTTCATATATTCTCTATTTAATAGCTTCCAGAGTAGGACTGGCTTTCAGCATGTACAGGTGCAGTCACACAGCTGCAGAAGGAGGGAGCACCACCTAAAATGTTCTGCAACACTGGAGAGCCAGAGTGGGATCACTAAAGGAAGAAACTGGTGATAAACCAAATCAAGATATTTAATTTCACTTTTAGAAAGTGATCGTGGACTCAAGCCTGACAGAGGTCAAGAAGTGTTTGGACAACACTCTCAGGCATATGGTGGGATTCTTGGGGTGTCCTTGATGATCCTGATGGGTCCCTTCCAACTCAGCATGTTCTGTGATTCTATGAAAAATGACCATGAAAAATGCAACCTGAACTGCCCAAACAGGTAAATCTCCTCACTGGGAGCAGGGAAGGGATCCCCACCACATGAGCTGTGCCAGGATGCACAATAGGAACATGCCAGAGCCAACCAATGCGCTCTGGTCAGCCTGGGCAAGACTTAATGATGTAACGCAGGAAAAAAACCAACCAAACAAAAAAATCTCCAAACCCCATGTATAGTTAAAATGTAGGTATTTGATATACATTTCTACATTTATTTATTTATTTGTAGAAGTTTATTTTATGTTCGCTAAACCAGGAGCCGAATCTTTCTAACAACATAAAATAAGGTATGAGGTACGTGCTTCTCTCTTTGGCTTAGGAAACATGTTATCTTTAATTAAATATTTAATCATTAGGTGCCTCTCTGGGGACTCAGAAGACCTGAGTTTCCTGGCCCAGCTCAGGATTTTGGTCTGTGATAAGACATCCAAGCTGCCAGCGGGGAGATAAATCAGCAGCAGGGGGGAGGGAAGAGCAGCACTGAGTCCTGGAAGGAGCAGAAGCAGCTTTGCTGGGCTGGAGGAGCAGGGACAAACAGGGGTGAGGTGAAAGAGGAGTGGGGCAGGTCTGAGGTGCTGACACCCAAGGCAGAGCTGCTGGGAAGAGGTGTGGAGGAAGGGGAGAAAGGCGGGAAAGAGAAGGGGAATGCAGTATCCCGGATGGATGCAATCTGGGAACAGCTGTAAACCAGTAACTCATTACACCACACCACTAATCCTAATTAACAACCTTGGATATCAAGGACCTAATTTGTGTAGAGTCTGAGCTTGAGACTTTTGGCTGGTTGGGGTAAGCTCAGCCCACCACTGCCTGCACACAGGAGTGGGATTTCAGCCTCAAGGACTGCCAACCCATGGAGTTCATCAGAACCAGGTCTTTTTAAGGTGGTCTGTGTACATATGGGAGGGAGTGGGCAACATTTTCCCTCTCTAATTGAAGAGTCCATCCTTTTCCTGTCAATTTTGAGACACAGGTTAGACCAGCTTTGAGGACATACCTTACAAAGCTGTTCACCTGCAAGGACGGATTTCCCCCCGCACATTTCCGTGTCAGTTGCTAGCCACCTATTTTACATCAAGGTTTGTCTTTGGCAACCAGTTTCACAATGAGAATATTCACACCGGGCTTCTCTCACCACAGCATTTAGCTCCAGGCAGAGAAAGAGCAGTGGCAAAGTGGGCACTCTTCATTGGGGATGCACCTCTCGCCTCCCACACTGGGTCACACTAAATACTTACAAATTCTCTTTTTATTTACTTATGATCAATACAAGAGAAGCAGAGAACACACCTCACTCACTGCAACAGAACACACATTATTTGCTGTATCAGTAGAACAATTCACGTGTTGATTTAGTACTCATTAGTTCCTATGATCTCTCCCTCATCATTAAACTTCTCTCTGATGCCCTGATTGATTTTAATGGGACCTTAAATTAGTGAAGGACTGTGCACTCCGAGCCACATCTGTTTCCCCTAAGATTTTTTATGCTATTGCCTGCAAAACATTTCTATATGTTTCAAAGTGAAAGGTCAAAAATCATCATGAACTTGCTTCCTCCTACTGAAGCACTGTTTTCCCACCAAGTCGTTGATTTGCATGCAATCGGAAAGTTCCCCTTGGTTAATACCTTTGTCAATCCTAAATCTTTCATTACCTTGATGAAGAGAACACATGATCTATCATTTGACACTGTTCCTGGATTAATATTTATATAATCTCCACTAGAGTTAATTGTCTACATTTTTTTCTCTTGGAGTAGTGGTAGAGACAACAGGTCATGTTGTAATGTTGCATATATTAGATGTTATCTCAGCTTTAACTGATGCCAGGAATTGACATTTGCTGTCTGCCTCAGTTTCTTGGAGGAGGACATGCATTTGGATCATAGATCAGCCTTAGGGTTCCAACATGTACCTTTTCCCCTCGTGAACAATCTTTCAGCTCTTCATCTACAGCAGAAAAGTATTTTTTTCATTCCACTGGAACATTCTACCTTTAGCCTTATTTTATTTTCAGTCCTTCCTGATATCATTGCTATCAACTTCTACTGATACAACAGATCCCTCCAGCACAAAACCCAGCACTTTCCCCAGGACATGATACAGAATATGATGGGTTTAATTTCACTTTTTACCACACCAAAAAAAAAAAAAAAAAACCCCGAAGTGTGAGCAGCAGGCAGTGGATATAGAGTTTGCTCAATAGACAAGAGGAGCATTTTGCAGCTGCAGAGCACATTTCAGCTGAGGGCCTCAAAATATAAAATAAACTTCACAGGAGCCTTGCTGAGACAGGGTTTTGTGAGGTTCATTTAATTAAGGTTTAGTTGAAGAATGAGGGTAATATTTGGGTTTTTGCAGAAAAATCACGACAGTGACAAACAACTATATTTCTCATTCATTATGTGAAATTTGTGATGTTTCTGGAGCAGAATTTTATAATAAGCTGTGAAGACAGCCCTGGATAATCTTTTTCACACCAGAAAATTTTAAAAAACCTGCAACTCTACTATGTGAAACCATAATTGATTTCATATCGACCAGCAGTGTCACTGAGGAGCAAAACACACCACAAAAGCAGAAGAGAGAAATTGTGTGGAAAATAAGTGACAGGATTATTGAACCACCTTTATCTGATATTGCATGGGAAGATGACTTGCCATTCAGGCAGAAATTATATGCAAAAAAACATCCTTAAACTAGGAAAACAGTTAATTAACACACTCAGGTTCACAGATGTTTTAATCAAGTGCAGTCTAGATGATTGAAACTGTAACTGTTTGCTATCCTGAGTAAAAGACATCAAAATAAATCTTAGCATTAAATCCTGACATGAATATGGACCTTCTAATAAGGCAAAAATTTACAATAAAATTAGCATAGACATTTCTTGACAATTCAATTAGCTTAAAGAAACGTACGGTTTTACACAGATCACCAAGAATCTATCACTGTTAGGAGCTAAAAATCCTTTTGCATTTACCACTAAAAAATTAAATAGCATATATCTCAGGCAATACAGAAATTCCAAGAATATCAGCCATATTCTTATGGTTGTATTATCTTATGAAATAATAATTTCAAATCTTTTTGGGGAATGGAAGGAGGAGAGCCTTTGGGAGAGTGAAAATGGAAGGATAGGTCGGGTCCTACTGCATAGTGTAGGCAGAGTGAGTCTGCCTTGGGTCTGTCTTGGTGGCCTGAATAGTCCTGGGAGATTCGTGTCACCACCCCTTAAAATGGAAGCACAGGTCGAGTAAAATGCCCTGCAAATGGATTGAAACTGTTGCACTCAGGTGGTGGAAATAGAGAGTTTCCTGTTTGCTGCAGAGAAAAACACCCCCGAATTTCAGCAGACTACAGCAGGGGTTAAAAACCGGGGTAATTAAAGTAGGGGAAGTTAAATCACAGAATCATAGAATGCCCTGGGGCATTGGAAGGGAAAATAAAGATCATTTAGTTCTAACCCCCTGCCATGGACAGGGGCACCTTCCACTATCCCAGGTTGCTCAGAGCTCCATCCAACCTGGCCTTGGACACTTCCAGGCATAGGGCAGCCCCAGCTTTTCTGGGCACCCTGTGCCAGGGCCTCACCACCCTCACAGGGAAGAATTTCTTCCGAATATCTAATTTAAACCTACTGTCTTTCAGTGTGAGGCCATTCCCCCTTGTCCTGTCGCAGGGCTGTGTCAGTGCTGTCCCGTCAGTCAAGGGCTCCCACTAGTGTTGTTCTTTATTTCAGTTCCATCACTTGAATAGGGAACTAAAAACAGGGGATTATTAAAGAGAGGAAAAAGTACAGTAAGCGAAAGAAGCTGTCATAAGGGTTAGGCTCACAGATTCTTTCACACTCGATTCATGTTTTAAACCTGATCCATGCTGTCAATTCCCCAAAGCTTATAAACACTGCAAACTATATCATCTGAAAATCTTGTTGAAAATATTCAGATGCCATTGTCAGCACCTAATTAAGAATTGCAACACTTTTTGAAAAACAATGTTTTAGCTGGAGCTCTGGAGAAGGACAGAGATCAGGGTGACCTGTCACTGCTGCCTGTGGCTCCTTTTAGGGGCACCCATGGGCATTTTACACCTGGCCCTCCAAATACGTGGTGTTGGGACACAGAAGGTTATCTAAGGCCAAGGGGAAATCCATCTGGTTAAAACATTTAGTGTGGAGGGATTTTTTGGTTGTTTGGTTCAGTTTGTCTTCTTTAAATCCAAGCTGCAAGGTGAGGCTCCTGCTCTTAAAAAAAACAAATCATGCAGGATTGGCTGTTGGATTGGGCAATAGCAGGTAACACTGGAAAATGAAGGTCTTGGGAGCAGAGTTAAAGCTGGCACATCTGGAAGTAAATATTTCCATAACTGACAACTTAGGCTGGTTTGTATGAGATAGCAATTTGCACATCTTAACAATAACAAGAAGTTTTCACCAGATTATTTTCGTGTAGAACTGAGAATTTCCAATGTAGGAGCCTTTGTAATACTCCAGCCAAGTTCACATCTTTTGAAATATATCTTCTAACACTACACTAAAGTACATCCCTGACTTGGATTTTCTTTTCTAGCAAACCTGATGAATATGCATTAATAAGAGCTACTTACTGGAGAACTATGAGCTTTTCAGTCTATGTGGACAAGAATTGGATATCTAAATAGGAAGGGGCCACAGGAAGAAATTTTTACTTTTGAATTAGATAAAGACATAGGACACAAATACAAACATCTTTCTATTTTCACTGAAATTTGCATCTAGTCTGGCAATTTCCAGGCTCATATCCTGCATCCCTTATTAAATAGATACTTTATATTTGTTTCCTGTGTATCATGATTTGGCTGGTATGACTTGGGGAAGCAATCAGACTTTCTGCTGGTACTCAGGAGCCTACAGAGAAAATTGTAAAATGTCAACTATTTTACACGTTAAAAGTCTGGAAAAATAGCCATGAGGTTATTCCACTAGAACATATGATAGAGATATTTCTGATCCTTCATATCTCTTGGCACACGAGCTCAAAAAAATCCACAGCTCGGAAAAAGAAAGCCACGCGAACCCAGATGAGAGACAAACCTTTTGTGTGGAAACATGCTGCAATGACCCACTTAATACATGGTCCATTTTCTGTTTTTTTTTTATTAAACCTTTAATTCAGGTTTGTGCAAATACATATTTTTAATTACCTGCTACGCACCAAATATATTTGGACAAATTACCCGTGGGACAGCAGTTTGGTAAGAAGTAAGGAAGAAGCTGTGGCTTTAAAACCCCAATTCCCTTTCTCAGTAAAAAACTGAATTCCCCAAATAAGTGTCACAAATTCCACAAATAAGTTATAATCTTACTTTTCTGGAAGCTGTCTTAGAAAATAAAACATAAAAGTAGATTTATGAACATATGTAGCATTGCTGCCACTAATGAAAATACAAACTTCCTTGTGCCTCCAGGACTACCACACACCAAGTTTTGCATAAACAAATAGTAGTTTCTTTTTTAATCTTCCCAAACTCTTGTTCATTTAAAAGTATCCACTTTATCAAAGGTGAGATATGTACGAGCTTCTTTAAAAAAAAAGAAAAACTGAGATAAAAAATTCATACCCTTGGGTTTGATTTTAAAAGGAGGAGTAAAAACTTAAGCTGAGCCTTCATGAAAATGAACCTGTACAACTTTGAAACCTGAAACTTTGCTGTTTCATACAAACAGGTGCTACTGCCTTAAGTGATTGGATGCCCTTGACACTTCCATGAGTGGTAAAGCCACGAGTAACCAGCTGTGTTTCATGCCTGTGCTTGAGCACTCACAGGCTACTAAAAAGAAATCAGAAATAACCTGCACAGCTGATGGGCTGCTACGTTCAGGTATAAATCTTCATTGTTTTGTGATTGATTAACTGAAAGGCTTGATGTTATTACTGAACCTGATCAATCCTACACTGTCTTCCTTTGTCCATATTGCTACAATAACACATGCCTTTGTTTTCAAAACAGATCCTGCACTCTTTCTTCTTAAAAGGAAATCATCACCGATTAGCCTTGAACATTCAAATCACTGTTTGGCAACCTTTAAAGGGGTTTTTCAAGTTAAAGAAGGCAAAGGGGTTTTCTTGTGACCCAGAATATAGCTTCTCTATTAGGTGTACACAGGGTTTCTATTTACAGCACCAAAACAATGCAGATTGTCACCACTGATCATTTCAAAACAGCAACTGTGGGCTTTGATGACTAGACACTAAATATTTTTTTAAGAGACAAAAACATTGCCAGAGCAGATTTCATCCTATTTCAACAGGCTTGATTTCCAAATCACCTTGCCCTTCACAAGCCCCTTTAGAGTACAAAGCCACAGGTATCCAGAGTCAGCAGTTAAAAAACAGTTCCACAGTGGAGCAATGGGAGAAGGAAAATCCTCTGCCTGCTCCTGACCATCCATTCTGTCCCCAGGAGGGGGAAGCCGAGCTCCACCAGTTGCAGAATAAAGTTGCAGTGGATTAAAGTGAAGTGTGGGAAGGATCTTTTATTCCTTAACATCAGCTGTTCTAATGCTTGTTCCCAGAATGAAGTTAATACTTTCCAACTGTCTCTTCCCAGGGCCCCCCACAGCGGACAAGAATCTTTCTATCCTCACAGAGAATGCTCTAAGTTTTGGGTCAAAGAGGATTTTTTGTTGTTTTTTTTTTTTCCTAGGCAATTTTGCTCTTGAGCAATAGGAGGGTGAAGCTGACACGAACCACACTGCCTTTCTGGCTCCCCTCTCACCCACGTAAATGCGCTGCTCAGAGCTTTAACAAGGAGTTCCGAGCCCAGGCATGAGTTTCAACTAACATGAAATGTAACTGTTGTGTTATCCAGGGCCAGCACCCTGTCTGGAGGGCTCCTCTCCACAATGAGGAGGATCGTGCTGCTTTCACAGAAGGCCATTTTCACTGCTGGAAATGAGGAGAGTGATTCAATTGCCAGAACACTTTCATGCCATTGGAGACACCTTGGTCCCCAGGTGCATCCAAGCTTCCTGTAGGTCCACATTGCCCCCCCAGATGCCCAGGGTCATCCGTCCTGGCACCACTGCCCACCTTTAGGCACCAAATCCTCCACTTGGATGCGCTGCCTGCCCACCCTGCAGGGCAGGGTTTGGTCTGCGGGCAGGTGCGAGGTGTGAGCAGCACGCAGCACAGGCTGAAGTGTGGGACTCAGAAAACGAAACCTTCTCATGAAGCAGCGTAACCACGGTGAAGTGGTGGCTGGCTGTGTGTCTGAGCACGTAAACCCATTAATTCTGGAGTCATTACCTGCAGTTTCAGCTGCTCCAAGGATACAAAGCCCACGGAACTGTTTTATGAGCTTCCCTGGCCGCGAGGAGCTGCGGTGACAAAGGAACACGTGTGCTCGGTGGATCATTCATTTAAGGGAGGGAAGGCTGCCTGCAGGCAGGGAGTGACCTCCCCCAGAAGAGGAGCTGCCAAGCAGTGATGCAACACCCACAGCAACACCGCTCCAGACCTGTCCTCCTGAGAAATCAAAACCAAAAGCTCCTGACAAATTAGTACATTTTATTATCCTCAGCGGACAACTTCAAGCACTCAGACAATTATGCAAAGCAATCTTTTAATTCAGAGCGGAATCATCCTGAGAGGAATCCGCCTTCATCTGCCTGAGGGCCCCCACCAGTGTCCTTTCCCTTTTGACAGTGCTGTAAAAGGTGAGCACACCTGACAAGCCCTAAGGTCAGCAAACAAACACGGTATGAAATCAGGGATTAACCAAGCAAATTCTGCCCCACTGGTTTTAATGAGGAAACAGCACATGCATTAGAAGTAGATCTTCCTTGTGCTACCCTACGGTAAGCACGCAGAGCTGTCCTCCTTCTGATGCCTTACAGATAGCCTAAAAAAAAAAAACTTGACAAGAAATCAAAAATATTTCTTTTAGCACAGAACTACTTAGCAAAAGATGTCCAGGTTCTCCTGCAATATAGTATTTCTAATAGGGTGTATTAGCCCTGAACTTTTAAATCATCTTACTTTCCAGCCTTCCTCAAAATGACCAAAACCAAGCAAATCAAAACACGATTTTTTTTTAATTGAAAGACATGAAGAATATTTTTTTATCCTAGTTCTCTGCCGTGCCTTTCTGTGCATTTGTATAAAGCACCGGCTTTTGTTTTTTATGGGAAAAGCAAGTATGCAAGCAATATATAGCATTGTTGGCCCAGAATTTTTGGAGTTTCCTACTAGAAGAAAAAGCCTCCATATTTAGTATGCATTCTCAGGGAGCAGAAAACTGATTCTCTGCATGTCAATTTTTGTACAGAAATAAATAAAATTTGGTACTGTGATTTATATATCCAGTATAGAAGCAATTGCTTGAATAAAAAAGTTTCTAAGAGTATACATGATTTAATGATATACAAGACTCGCTGCCACTGCCTCCATTCCAGGAGCTTATATTTCCCATCAGGAACTGCTGAATATTTTCTTCCACAGTAATTCAAAGCAATACAACATAAATTATTCTGTTAGACTATTTTTTAATTATGCCTGCTGGAAAAATCCTTATCTATATGGAAGCTGTGTTAACATTGTACAATTCAGTGTCTGACTGCATCCACGCTCATTTCCCTGCCAGCGCCAGTGCCAAGAACAGCTCTGTGGTATAAACCCCGCGCATTTCTGTGGCACAGCTATTCCAAATCTGGGGCTCTAGGTAAAGGAATTTTTTTATGCCAGTCCTTCTACCAGTCCTCTTTTGTTTTTTAAATTACAAGAGGGTCAATTCAGATTGAGATACAAGGAATAAGTGCTTTACAAGTGTTTTACAAGTGGTTTTGTGTTCAAGAAATGATTGGACATGGCACTCGGGCACAGACAACTTGGTTTGGGATTGGCAACAGTGGGAACAGCTCCAGAACCACAGCACACCGTCCTCTCTCTCCCTTACTTTATTTTCAGAGTCTCTCTGGAGCGACACATGTACAGACTTGATTAACCCCAAGCAAATTTTAGCTGGTGCATTCTTTTTGTATTTGGATTTTTATTAATCCTTTTTTTGTGTGTGTGTTCCTGTAGACACCACCAGAGTCCAAGAGAGGGTGTGTTGTCTGCCACAGTGCCACACCTCTGCGTCGCTGCCACGGCCGCCCGGGGGCCTGGCAGGAGGCAAGGCGGTGTCCTGGTCGGCGACCAAAGGGACACAGTCCTCGTGGCTGGTCGGAGCGCTCTGCTCAGAGGCACACAAAGGAGCAGGCTGCAGCTTGGATGTAGCCTAGCAACGGGACGGCGGCGAAGGAGGTAGAGGGACCTCTCTGGTGCCCACAAATCCAGCTTTATTGGTAACACAAAGTAACAAGGAGCTTCAAAGCTGAAGGGAGAG
>VZTI01002735.1:566623-579814 GCA_013397865.1 Struthidea cinerea
TTTGGTTTGACCCCGGGTTCTCTCCCTCCCCATTGGCTGTTGCTGTAAGCCCCGCCCCCAGTCCCCGGGACCCGGGAAAAAAGCAAGCAGCTTCTAGCCAGACTGCTGTGGGAGACCTGAGAATAAACACCTCCAGCGTCTCTGGTTCTCGCATTCCTTTGTTCTCGGGGTCCAGGGGGGTCAAACCCAGATCCCCATGAATGTCGCTGCTTCACCCTAGAGAGGGATCCCACAGCCAGATAAAGGAAAAACCACAGGCAGCTCGGCTGGCTTTTAAAGTGTGGTCTAAAATCTGCTATTTTACTGAGCTAGTTTGGGACCTCGCCCCCGAACTAGCCAGCCACGGCAGGCAGACAAAGACACAAAGACCCTGTGTCACTTACAAGTACGGAACACATCCCAAAAGTCATTTCAGCCTGTTCCTGGATCTCATCCAGACCCAGGGTCTGAAAGAAACCTGGTGAAAGTGACTGCTCTGTGTGGTCTGCAGCCTTGTGCTGACCCTGAGCATCCCCCAGCAATTTCTCTCCAATACACATAATTAAGCCAAACCTACAAAAATCTTTATGCATGTTAGAAGTGGCGTATTTGCTCTCAAACAACTTGCACTGCCACATCTTTCTATACTCAGAGAATTTGGGAGCCTCTTCTCATGAGCTCGAGTCACTGAGGCCTTGTGTGCCCTGTGCCCTTTCTCCCACCTCTTCCCCATGACCTCGAGTGTCCACCAGCTCCTGGCAATGTTGGGGGGTCATTTCTGTGGTTGTGTGTGGATAATCTTGATTTAATGTACAACAAGCAGTTTCTTGCCTCTTTTAAGTCCTTGAAAGTTATCTGAAAACCCACTGCTTCCCCTTATTAGTCATGCTCATACTTTGGAGTCTAGGTCCTTCCTGACTGAAGCACATTCTGTCCTTTAGAATGACATTGTTTTGTTTTTTTTAAAGGCTGTCCCAGTTTTCCTGCTCTTTCAGCTCCTGGTCTAGGTCGGGGCAGCAGCCTCTGCGGTTTCTCCTAAGCCAAAACATCCACCACTCATCAGATTAAAAATGAAGGGAAGGTCTCAGCTTGAACCTACCCAGAGTCTGAAGCAGAGGACCTGCAAGGATGAGAGAGAAAGTAAATGGCTGACGTTGGAAGCCTGGAATCCATCTTGCACAAATTAAACTCATGTTACACTGGGATTCATATCTGAACTTCCTTGGCTGTGGGAAGTTTTAGACAAAGTTCTTGGCCTGTTATGGTTTAACACTAAGTGACTTTAAAGCAGCACAAAAGCAACCATGCAGTCTGTGCATGCCACAGGCATCTGGCTGTGTTTCTAGTTTTGATGCACTAATACGAACTAATAAAGTGAAAACATTCAGATTTTAGTATGCCTTTATCACTTTCCAGCACCTATTTCTTCAAAAATTTCAATGCTTTTATGAGAAATAGGTGTTCCTAATCACAGTTCTTCACACCAGAACCAGCTCTATATCTGATATTAAAAGAACTGTAAACCATCCACACAAGCTAACGCATTATAAATTTATTACTGCTATTAGAGTATTCTTTGTTGGAGAAGCCCATCCCCACGGAATTGGGATGCTGATTCTTGGAAAGCATGAGAGCCATCTACTCGTGTTGGCCTCAGCAGAAGTCTCTTCACCAGATGTCTTGGGGTGACTTCATGATGTGTATCCCCTATCGTTACTCTGTGCCCACCAATCTTTTCTGTGCCTTTAAACTGAGCCTGAGAGGGACAGAGGAAAAGAAAAAACAACTTTTCAAAGCAGTTGTTTCAAGGACACCGAGATACGCCCCTCGGCTTCTGCGGTACCCTTGGGTTTTTTTCGGCCAACTTTTTTTCGGCCAACTTTTTCCGGCAGGAGACGGAGAGTGAACTTTGTTTTCCTAGGATTTTGGGGGTTTTTTTCTCCTCTTCTGGACTGTTTCAACAACATCTGAACACATCAGGAGAATTTTTCCTGGAGGCCCGGAGGGGTGGGCCCTCGCCAACCCAGCTCCAAAGAGGAGAGAGACCACACCTCCAGAAGGACTCTGAAATCTTCCTAGGTTTTCTCTCCACAGAGAGAGAGATCTCATTATTTAGCGTTATTATTCCTTTCCTGTGTGTTTGTTAAATAAATAGCTTTTATCTCTTTCACTTTCCTTCGAGGAAAGTTTCTTTTTTCCCCGAGCCTGGCGGGGGAGGGGTGGTTGCAACCTGACTTCTATCAGAGGATATTTTCCTCCAAATTTGTCCAAACTAGGACACCAGAGAAGGGAACCGCCCTATCCAGCCCACAATACAAAGGTTATGTCTAGTGGCATCACTGCTCCTTGCGGTATTAAAACCTGGCTGACACCGTAGCACAACTGTGAAATTTTCTCTTTTGAAAGACAAAGGCCTTGACCATACAGAGATATCACACAGAGAACATCCAGAACTGGATAATCACGGAAACAGCACATCCTCTGCTCAGAGGTGACCAGCCAGGGGGTTTATGTGAGTTCAAGAGTTCTCACTTCTGGGCCTACTTTTTCTGGTGAAACAGCTAGCTATTCCTATCATGCTCAGGTTACTATTGAAGAATAAAGCTTACCCTGTTACCTGTAGGTACTTCAGCACCATATTAGGATCTGATCCTCTGGTTGCCCAGTGGACTTGGCTTGGGACTTTTAAAATTTTTCTCACCTTGTCTGAAACTTTATACTATTGTCCTCAGGCTGAAAGAACCAAAGATATCTCTTGAGATAGCAGAGATATTAATTATATTCTAGACAAGTCTGCCTCACATTTCCTGCATTCCCAGAATCTATGGGGGGTTTTTTTGAGACCAATTCTCTTCCCTGAACCACATCTCATAATGAATGAAATTATCACATAAACTGCAAAGAGGTTCCTCACGACTGCCCTAAACTTGGTATACAATGAAAATCCTATTAATACATTTTGAACTCTTCCCTTGATAAACAAAATACGTTTATTGTAATTCTTCAAAGCTGGCAGAAGACAATACGGTCACATTTTTATTTAGCTAAATCACAAGCAGATAGTGCTTGTTTGGTCACAATCATGACTGAGTTTCAGTATCTACTTCTACCACAGTCACTATGAAAACATTCTTTTAAAATGTTTTAAAAAGGATAGTAAACATTCTTAATACAATAGAGTTTTGATAACACTGCCTGCTGCCATACTTAAAATATGGACCTAACAAATTCTTCCCTGGCTTGGACTAATAATCCCCCCAGTGCTGCAAGAACTGCTCAATTAACAGTTGCAAATACATGGTAGATATGTAAACTGGCTAAAACAGGCTGTCTCTCAGGTCAGGGACTATCCAAAATTTATGAGATTTCTGAGTCATTTCGCTGTTAAATCCTGGTTTAGATTTCACTTAGATTTCACTTGTTGACTTTAATGATCTTGATTCAGATCTAGACTGCAGCTTTCCTTATTCATATTTCTTCCATGGTGCTATAAAAAACCACACCTTTTTTTCCTTCCACAACCACATTATTGTCTTTATTTGACATGAGATTGAGATTGATTTTATGTTATTTCATTAACTACCCAGAGACTGTTTATGCTGACCTTTGTGGTGATTTTGTAGACCACTGAGGTCTTGAATCTGCAAATCCCTTATTGAGGCAGTCCCACTGACCCGTGTGTGTCCTCAGTTACAAAGCCTACTTGCCTGGAGGGTGGACTCCTCCATCAGTATCCATCAGGTCTTTTACATAAACACTAGCATAAAAAAATATTCTTTCTCTTTAACCTTTTCAAACACTTACCAAAACAATGATTATTTATAGGTAAGAATAGTAAAAAGCGTCTCATTTTGAGAAAACCATACAGGATTGTAAATCCAAGAAAAGAACGGGATTTTTTAGTCCACAAGTTTAAAAATCATCCTGTAAACATACTTGAAAGTGTTACGTTTCTTGAAAGTGTGTTGTGTAATTGCAAGGTTTTTCATATCTGAATAGAAACAAGATAATAATCAGAAAATATAATCTCCTGAGAGCTGACAGGAAAACAAAATAAAGTCAATGTAACCAGGACAATTCCATCTGTATGTTACTGTTTTGTTCTGGGCAACCTCAATTCACATCCAGTCTGGCAACAGATGAGAAGCAGACACAGAACCAAAGCAATCACAATAAATTATAGCTACACTATTATTTTACTGCATAATTATTAGAGATAATTGCTTTCAGCACTTGAGGAAAGGCCATAAAAAACATTATCAAAGCAAGCACCACTGCCAGCTGGGAGGAGACCAAGCTCTGCCGCTGCTTCTTGATGTTGGCTCCACACAAATTCATGTCGTGGCCTTGTCCCTGGCTCAAAGTCCATCAACTTTTGGCAAAGCCTGTTGCTGAGGTGTGAGTGCAGGCAGCGACCAGCCTCACAGCCCTCTCTCTTCTCAGCTACACCCCATCAGCAGAGTAAAAACCCTGCCTGTCTCTGAATGCAGCCTCAAAGGCAGCCCAGCCATGCAGCCAACCCTGTGTTCAACAGCTGGACAAACCTCAGCACGAACCCAGTGAAACACCACCAATCGCTACAGCAACCTCAGGATATGCTTTTTAGACACTTTCTCAGGCCGCCACTGGTCAGCAGAAAGTTAACATTTTCTACAAAATATGACTCAGACATCAAATGCTCAGGGCTGCGGTACTAGAGCAGGGGATGTTCTCCCCTGCAAGAGTCGCTTTCCTTTTAATGCCTTTCCAAAAACTTTGATCCTTCCAGTGGGAAAAAGAAGAATGCCAAATGGATGCCTTCTGCTTGGGCAAGACCATACTGGGCTGGCTCTACACAAAGCCATAGTCATGAACCGAAAGATAAGATTCTCAGAAACAATTAAAACACACTGTTGGAGAGTAATACAGGAACAAATATGTTTAGGAGCCATGAGGACATAAACAGTCCAGACAACTTACTGGAGTCTGATATTGGCTGGACAAAAAATTTACTGGCATGGAATCTTATTAAGAAATGAAGAGACTTGTTCAATCCCAAGGAGGTAGTAAAGTTAAAAACATTTGTAATACATGCCAGATGTATATCTGGTATTGTGGTCTAAATAGCAGAACTTTCAGGGACAGAATTATCCCAAACATTCTTTAATTATTTCCACTGCTAGCAACATTCCCATTAGGAAGGGATGCCCTCCATCACTCTCACCACAGATGATTTAGGCGCTCGCACACTTTCACAGATTCCTGCAACTACTGGCTGTGTTTATTCAGAAGTATATTCTGTACGACATTTTCCATTGTGTCACTGAGTAGCTGCTACACCATTATCTGTCTGTTTTCACAGCTTGTTCTGCTTTTGTGGCTGCGTGGGTGGACGGGCCTGGGCAGCCCATGCGAGGAGCCCGCTGCGTGTGAGCACAGGCACAGGAAGCAGCTCTGTGTGCATGCTCCACTGAGACCCTTCCAACTGTGATTCCAGGAAAACCTTGCATGGCCCTGTGTGGAAAAGCAGGTGGTGGGTGGGGAAATTGGCACGAATAGGGAAACTGATCACTCTTACCTCACGTGCGCTCACATTTTTTATTCCAGCAAATTGGAATCTGGGTGAAAATCTTTGTATGGAATGCAGAGAACAAAGTAAAAGATAAAATGTATGCTGAATTTTGAGTTGCCTCAGTGACTTGTGTTGTGTTGCCAGTGTATTCCTGTGGTTTTCATTCCCACTGCTTTCTTTCCTAACCTGCTGTGCTCATGGGTGGAAGTTCTTATGAAGAAAATGGTCAAGGGAAAGATACAGCTTTTTAACAATGTCATCTTACATTTCTTGTGGATCCATACACATGTGAATACATACATGCATTTCCCTTGCCATAGTCCTGATATTCTGAAAGCAGAGCAAAGTATGGATTGCATACATCTGCCGTGTAGGTACATGAGCAGCATGCAAGAGAACTGGGATTCCTTCCTTCCCCTAAAATTAAATTAATGCCCAATCTGGTCCATTTAAAAGAAAAAAAAAAAAAAAACCCAAAAAAAACCAAAACCACAAACCTCACAAAACTTAAAAAACCCCAATACTTTCTCTAGAGCACTCTTATGAGCTGTAAGGCAATGCTCCTTTCTATCAAGGCTGATGTATTATACACTGAGTGGGAGTGAAAACCACTAGGGCAAGAAAAATAATCTCAAACTTTCTTTTGATTCATAGATAAGTTGCCTTGCAAATTCCTTCCTGAAAGTCCTTAATCATCTGCTGTTTTCTCTCCCACAGCCAAAACACACCAAATCCTAACAACAGACATTAAACAAACACAGCTCTTCAGGGAGATGTGCGACAGCACAAACTCTGAGGTGTCCTACTTTGGAAAATAAAATAGAACTCATTGGAACAAGGGAAACGACCACTGCTGAGATGCATCAATCTCTAAAACAGTCACTCAGAGAAGGTCCAAACATTGCTTAGCAGCTTTTCTGCTCCTAAGAAATCTCCCGAGGATCTGAGAGGGAGGACAGAGGAGGTATACAGCTGCTCATACAT
Source organism: Struthidea cinerea (assembly GCA_013397865.1). Classification (NCBI taxonomy): domain Eukaryota; kingdom Metazoa; phylum Chordata; class Aves; order Passeriformes; family Corcoracidae; genus Struthidea; species Struthidea cinerea. The sequence goes on from VZTI01002735.1 coordinate 573,138, forward strand.
CAGCAGTCCTTCACCCGTGGTCTTGCTGTGTGCCAAACACACACAAAAGTGCTCATGAGGGGAAGAGGAATGCACATTTCTGAGGTACAGCAGGAGCAGACAGTCTGTTAATCCTATTTGTTGCAGAATGGCAGACTTAGACAGATCCTGCTAATATAAACACACTCAAACAGGAGAATGAAAGGGATTACAGCTCCTTATTCACACTACAGAGAAACTACTCTTAACAAGTGCTTTAGAAAACTAAGCCTGTAATCTCTTAAAACATTTGGAATAGGATCTTAAAACATCTCTCAACAATCTCAGACCTCAAAGGCTGAATGACTGCACTGTACTTTCAATAATGAAATAAATATTTGTCTTTACAAGGGTAACATTTCCTTGTTTCCACTTAGACCATGAATTACCACACTTAAAAAAAAAATCTTCCCGTACAACCAAGAACATTTCAAATGTATGTACTTAAGACTCTTTAAAAAATTATCTACTGATCTCAAGAGTAAATTATTTGCATTTTTTTAATAACAAAACTGGGGACCACCACAGGTACAAGGATTTGTTTTTCCTGAGGCACAGTAATATTATAAAGATCATGGAGGAAAAGATGAAATCTGGCCTGTCCTTCTCTTCTCACAAAATCAGTTTCAATAACATTTAACTCAGAACTTAATTTGGACTTATTTACACAAGTCATCTGGTCTTAAAAATGGGTTTACCATGGTTCTGTATGTCTGCCTGCCTTTCTGTTCTTCTTTTTCAATTTCCCACTGAACATTTTGGGAAGGGCCAGTCTGTAACAGTGCAATGAAGACAGCACTTTCAGTGCCCTGCTAAGAATAGACAGAAGTGTTTATAGACTTACCATTTGTCTGATATGTCGCTCCTCTGATGGAGCAGAGGCAAAGGATCTGATTCTGCACCTTTAAAGCCCATCAGTCCCTTTTGTACTGACTCATTCATTGAACTGCCTTTGAATTTGCATCCTATTCCACCTTTAGCTGTGCTGCTGTACTGGTGAAGAACAGTAGGCCATGTCAACAAGTTCTCAAGCTGCAGAAAAGCAAGAAATGCAATGAAAGGTCAATGTTCACAACAAACAGAAATGTATTTCAGTGCAATGCTGTGGCACAAAGCCCATTAAATGGCTGGCTGAGGGAGAGGAGAGAGGAGGTAGCCACTCTAGCAAGGCTCTTCACTCCAGCGCAGAAATGAGAAGGGAAACCAAAGCCTGGAAGCAAATCCAGGCCACGGCCATGGGAGAGTGAGGAAGAAATTGTTAAGAGTAATAACAATGAGCTCTGGAAATGAACCACTGACTGACATAACAGATACATTTGGATGTGTTTGTCTTGGGGTTGTTGGTTAAACCTGGAGGTCTTTCTGGAGGCGATGATCTAGCCAAGCATTCTCTGAAGAGCTCAGGGCCCTTTGAATCCGGTGGCTTAGAGGAGCCAAAGTAGCAGGTTTTAATGGTCCTTTGGCCTCTGCAAAGTCACCATAACAAACACAGATCTCAAATGAGACAAGAGGTGAGTGAGGGACCTGTGGGAGCAAATATGCCCCAGTCTCCAGCTGCTCTTTCCTCTGCTACCGCCTTAGGGTTCAGAAGAGTGAGGTCTGAAGAGAGTGGGTGGAGGTGGCAGGGAAGTCTGCCAACCTTGGGGGCCAGCCAGCTTTCTTATCATCCTGGTGCAGCATGTTCAGAAAGTAAATTTGGGGTTTTTTCTTTGTTCTTTGCAGCAAAGGGAGTGTTGTGGCTGAAACCAACTGCCCCAGGAGCTGTGGGTACATCAGTTCCCAGAAATGCTGATGCCTGGTGAAGCTGAAGGGCTGGAGCCAGATGGCAGAGCAGGGGTGTCCCCAGCATTCTCTTGAGCAAGGTCCCCCCAGCTGTCACAAATTCAGGCGTCAATGTTTGCTTCACAGTGCTGGCTGTGCAGCATGACCACCCAAGGGTCCGTGTGACAGCTCCTTGCCTCTTGCTGCTGAGAGCTTGTACCCCATGTTCCGGCATTGCCCAAAACAGTGGGATCCCAGTCTTCTCTGGGATCAGGCTCTGGGTTGGACAGAGTCCCCAGGCTCAGAGCTGCACATTACTGGAGGTGGCCACAATGTTCTGATGAGGGCTCTGAGAGATTTTGGAGAGTGCAGCCCCCTGCAGAAGTCCCTGTTCCCTTGCCTGTCCCTGCTCAGTGTGCGGCCCTGGGTACCAGAGCAACTGCCCCACTACGGTCTGGACAAATGAGAAAGCTGCTCTGGGGAAAGCTGGTGTACAGACCTTTGGGGCACCAGCTGCATGGCAAGAATTGCCTGTGAGTACGCAGATGTGTGGCAAAGTTCATCTCCTTTTCACTGCTTTCTGGAGTATTTCAGGGAAGTAACATCAGAATGGGCAGTGTTCGCCAAGCAGCTGACACCCTGCCAGATCACATCCTTCTTTACCCCATGAAAAATTATTTCTGCGTTTATTAAAGGCAAAAACTCATCTTAAATATCATCAAGTTATGGCAGATCATGACTTCTTCTCTCACAAAAGAGCAGAGTCTTCAAAAGTTCTCCTTCAGAAATGAAAGAGTCAATTATCTCTGGAATGTGTCTAGACAAAGATCACATTATTGCCTTCACCTGTCACAGGAGCACCTACAGCTCTGTGAGGCAGATTCTTCCTTCCTTCCTTCCTTCCTTCCTTCCTTCCTTCCTTCCTTCCTTCCTTCCTTCCTTCCTTCCTTCCTTCCTTCCCTCCTTCCTTCCTTCCTTCCTCTCTCTTTCTCCCTCTCAAAGGGGGCAAAATAAAGCAGCAATCAATAATCTGACAAACAAAGCTGAGAAATAAAACCACTTCTCTCTCTCTGAGCTGTAACTGATACACCATTTTGCTCCACCAAAGCTCGCTTGCATTACATCACACCAACATCAGTAATGGGAAAACAACAAAGAGGCCATATTGCAATATTAGCTGCAGACAAGTGTCAGGAAAAAAAGAAGTAAAGAGGTCGGGAAAGCCAGAACTAAAACATTACAAAACATTACATATATGTAATCAATGGTGCAAGAAGTTCAGCACCAGGGGCTGGAGGAAGATGTTGGACAGCTGATCACCAGCTGATGAGCCATGCAATATTGCTCCCTTTTTTACTTTCTGTCCTGCTGTGAAGAGAAGAAAGAGGCGGCACATCCATGGCTGCATGTCACGGCACGGCAGCACACACACAGCCAGGCAGCATTCACAGCCCCGCCTGTACTCACTGTACTGACAGCTCCTGACCTGCCTCTAACCCATTATGGAATCAGTCTGAACGTCCTGACCACTACACCTCCTGAAAGGCAGGGCTGTTAGGGGAATTCAGCCCAACCACTCATCTGTCCTGCAACCACATTTTCAAAAGCTCAAATGCCACACTACCCTGTAGCTACACTTTGTAATGCAAGTGGTGTCAGAGGGAATTTTTTTAGTTATTTAAGGGCCAGACCAGCTTTTTACAATAAAATGAAACTACAGTTCTCATCAAATCCTAGTAGTAGTACCATTTTTTATCAAATAATTCAACAAACAGCATTAAGTCATACAGATTTCAGTTCCCATTTCTCACTATTTGGCACCCGTATCATATCCTGTTGCATTACATGGTTTCCTATTTGACTGTGCTATAAGGAGAAATAAACACTTTTCTAAATTATTTATTTCTAAAGACAATATTAAACATAATTTTTAGTCTGTGATGGGCACTGTTTTGCTCTGACACTAATGTACCCAGGAATACAGCTGTGTTTTTCTTCAAAAGGGAATATTTTCATATCAGAGATTGGTTTCCAAAATTTGCTAGATTCTTTACTTCATGGCAATGGCTTATAGCAGGACAGATACATATTTGCTTTCTAACGTAGTGTTAAGATTATTTTTTACTATACCTGTTCTTAAAATAGTTTTCTATAAGGTCCATTTAGACTTGAAACACAGTATCAGTTTCCAAACCCATGCTTAATATGTTTTATAATTTCAAATCAAAGCTCATTTACTTTAACAATGTAATGTTGACATAATGATGATGATAAACAAGTTACAATAAAATCTATAAAATGACAGAGAATATTTTTCTTTTAATCTGCATCTTAAAACTCTTGATGTTCAGTGAGATATGAAACAAAAATCTTTAATTTGCACAGCAAATACCTATGCTGCATTTTATGTCCTTAGAGTAAATATCAGTCTTGAGACTTTACGTAATTGTGTTTGCATTTGAAAAATGTTTCACCTATTCAGATATTGCCACAATGGCTCTTAAGCATTTTCTCTGAACATTTCATTAGTTCTCCTCACAGAAGATCACCATGATCAAAAATAAAAAGAGACCTTAATTGTACGGCATTTTATGGATTTATTCTTATCACAGTTTGGGAAGGCTGAGGATTGAAATTAGTTTTGGTAGATTGTAAATACCTTTGTGTTTTAGTTCTAACCAGAGAGCAGCCAGTGCATGCACCATGAACTCCCTCTCCATGCTCTCTGTAGAGAGTTTGCCGGTCACTGGGATCCAGGCTAAGCTGTCATGGGGTTTTTTTGATTTCTCAGAGGATTTCCAGTGCTCTGTGTGCTATGTGGGATCAAAAATGCCATGCTGAAGAAGTCATCCTAAAAACTAACAACTTCCTTTTGGAGAAGGAAAACTTCTGCTGGATGGTTTCAGACAATCTGCTCTGTCTCTTCCTCAGGTAAAGGCATCTGCCTCTGGCTTGAGGTTGAGTTTATTCAGCTGTGCTTCCTCTCTTGTCATTCTTAGAGTTAATGTAGCGAACCTGGGCAAAAGAAAGTAATTCCTCTCCAGAAGGCATTTCACACTCTAAAACCTGTGAACCCTGAAACCCGTGAACTCTCTTGCCGACGAGATTCTTTGATGCATTGTCTAGTGTCCTTAGCAAATGATCAGAGCAAAGGATATCTGGTGGAAAGGAAAGTGAGCGAAGGAGCAGAGGGCAATTCAGACAGCAAGAGCACTCTTCTGTTTGGAATCATTCCACACAGGATAATACGGCCTGAATGCAAGCGGCTCAAGAGACATTTTCAGCAATGACATACTGTGGTCAAACCTTTTCTTTTTTTAACACTCCCACACACAGTGAGCAGGGAAAAGTATTGCCAAGTTAGTTATTCCCATGCTATTCCTAAAACAACAGGAAATCAATGATCTCAACATGCACAACTCATAAAGAACTGTGAATACCAGCGCTCCTTTCTAAAAATGTAACCAAATATAATACAGTACTTTCCTTCTCTAGGTATAAATAAATGGATTGCCGTTGCTGCCACACACACAGAGCACGTTTTTCCCAAAACATGTGTTTTACAGGGCTACAGGTTTCTTCTTTTGCATGGAACAGTCTAGGAATTTGGGTGTTAAAAGTGTTATTTTTGGCCAATGCCCTGAGTGCCTGGTGTGACAACAAAATGTGAGCTAGAGAGCAAACAGACAGACTATTGTTTCCTCCTAGTTCATCCACTTCTGTCAAATGATTTTCTCAAAATCACAAAGTATTGCAATTGCATCTTTTCCCTCATCACCAGACTGTTCTTAGCAGTCAGCTTTGCTGTTTTATTCCACTGTCTCCAGTAGTTAAGGAAACAATTTGTGTTTGTAAACTTCCCTCCCCTTACCCTCTATTAAGATGCAATGTCCCCCTTCCATTTGCTACTTCTGTTAGCTTCTCTGTAGGCAGAGAAAAAGGGTTGAAAAAGTGTTGCACACAAAAGAGAGGACAAATTAGCTGTCAACAATATATTTTTTTTAAATCACTCTAGGAACTCAACTGTCTCTGTCTGAATCTTTCTATAAGCGTATGGTGGTAGGGATGAGGAGCTACATGTGATGAGAACTTTTCACATAGGCTTTTCCAACATCCCTGTCTGTTATTGCTCACCTTATCTCTGATGGGATACTTGTAGGGCAAAGATCATGTCACTGAGGTCTCTATTTTGACCCTGAGCCAAATACCCTTATTGCTAGCAAATGTCATATTAACAAATCTGTGTCCAAAAGAATAAAAATATATTTTTATTGCATGCTATTCAGTGTAAATACAAGGAACCATATCAGCCGCAGCTGCTTCTCTTTTTTTGCTTGTGTAGCAAGGAAAAGGGAAGCACTCCCCAAAAAACATCCTATACGTAATGGCAATGATCTGGCAGTAAGAACCTGCTTTTATTAACCACAGGGTGTTCAGTGTGGGCCATAGGAATGGAGTCACTGGCAGAAGAATATCCTTAGATATCAAGTCTTCTGAGAAATTCTGCAGGTAGGGGCAACTTAGAACCTGCCTAAAGCTGGGCCTTCATGAACACCATATAGAAGGGAAATAGAAGACAAGGTTCCTTTATAGATTAAAAATTCATCAGGCAATGCACATTCAAAAGCCTGATGCAGGCAGAAAAGAGGTTTGCAACCTGACCTTTACAAATCCTAAAGAGATTCTTGCCTATGGAGACACATTTGCTTTTCCTACTTATTGGGAAATTCCTTTCCACCAAAACTGGGACATATGTGTAGTAATAGGCTGTTCTTATCATGTATGAAAAAAGCAGGATAGAAACCATTGCAAGGAACAGCAGAAAACTGCATTCAAACTATGCATCTTAGAAAGAACAATTTTATATATAAAAAAATATATATATATAAATAATATAT
>VZTI01002735.1:579830-605433 GCA_013397865.1 Struthidea cinerea
ATATATTTTTAAAAAATATATATAAAAATCCACGTATAAAGCCACAAGCATTTAAAGTCTGGAAGTTTTTAGCCACAAAGAACTGATTCCATGTTCATCCCCATTCACCAAACACCTGTTATTAAAACAACACCTAAAATATCAAAAGAGTAGTTCCCAAACTAAGATATCCCATCAGGAAATGTTTCAGTGAAAGACACAAATTTGCTGTTGCAAATATGTTCTGATTCAGGCATAATTCCATAGGAATGTTTATCTTTCTTTAAATTTAGCACAAATTTAAGCCTACCCTCCCAAATTGATCACTGAATGTGCAGGTATCAGTGAAACACTGAGAGGCTGAAGTAGTGTCAGCTTTAAGACCCAAAACTGAAATCCCCCTTCTTGCTGCTGGCTGGCAGCGGAAATGGTGTTGAGACCTGCGGGTCTTGCACAACCCCAGAGTTTCATGTTCATTGTGCACAGATTACATTCCCAGGGTGACTGAAATCAAGAAAAAATAAAACACGAGCGTGGCAGACTTCAACGCTGTGACAGCTTTGTGCTGTGTGTCACAAACGCTCACGTTGGCAAAGGGGTCCCAGCTGGGTCGAAGCTCCTGACAACAAACAAGGCAAACACAGCCACTGATGTGGAGCCAAAAACGAAACTGCTGAGACCGAGAACCGCAGCCTGCAAACAGCCGAGTGGTGCTAAAACACCCCCTCACCAACACACCTACGGCAGCTCCAGGTGCGCTTGTGCTCTCTATCAAATCCCATTTCGTTCTTTACAAAATATAAATATAGAATAAATATGCTATTTATGCAAGTATACACCTAATGGACTTTGAAACACAACTTTCCCGGTTCCCAGGCAGGATTCTTCGAGATCCCGGAGCGCACCGGGTGCAGTCCCTGCCCTCCCCCGGGGCTGCGGGACCGATCTCCAGCGCCTCGCAGGGCCAAGAGGACGCCGCTGTCTCCGTGCCAGGGCAAAAGCTGTCCAGTCCTGGCTCCCCAGTGCTCCCCAGCAGCGCTCAGGGGCGTCCCGCCTGCCGGGGACCGGCGTCCTTCTCGCAGGAGAGATGGATTTCCGAGGGAGATGGGTTTGCGGGAGCCGGGATCCCCCATCCAGCGGCACCAGCGAGGCTCTGGAAAGGGGTCAGTGGGGATGGGCTCTGGAAGGGGGTCAGTGGGGATGGGCGAGTGCCTGAGCCCCGGCACCGCCAGGATGGGCTGCGCCGGGCCCCCCCTTTGCACAGCGCTCCGCGCACCGAGCGTTCGGAAGGCGGAAATCCCCGGGGCAGGAGGCGTGGGAGGGAAGAGGGAACGGTCGAAGGCGGGCAGCTAGTGCTCGGCTCGGCTCGGCTCGGCTCAGCACGGCTGGTTCGGCACGGCTCGGGCACGATGAAGCCGCGAGGGTGAGTGGGGGCCGCGGGGGAAGGGTCGCTGGTCCCGCTCCGTGTGGACACGCGCTGGGGGACACGGCGGCCGCTTCCCGGGCAGGAATGCACATCCCCCTCGGGGAAACGCGAGTTTTGCTGCTGCAGCGGGCAAGGAAAGCGCCGGCAGGGACTGGGCTGCTTAAATGGAGTCAGGGGCGGCTCCCGGACCCGGGACAGGCTGCGGAGCAGGCCCGGTCCGCCGGCGGCGCTCCGGAGCCGCGGGAGGGGGAGAGGAGCCGGGTGTTGGCAGAGCCCCCCGTCAGCCTGGGCAGGGGTCCCCTGTCCGTCCGCGGCCATCGAGGGCTCCAGGCAATTAACGGGCCTTTTATGGATATATTCAGCTGAAGGGTTGCGATGGGACGTGACTCACCTGGGCTGTACTGCCCAGGGTCGCGCTGCTTTACAGCAGGTGTTAGGAGAGCTCCGCAGGTGACCTGCTCAGGGCACCTGCTGGTACGAGAAGAGCCGTGTCGCCACAAGGTTAGGGGACAAAGTGGGTCTCAGCAGTGGAGCAAAGACCCCGAAGTTGCTATTGCAAGCATCAGGATATCTCCTTGCCTGGCTGGAGTATGCCACAGCAGCAACATCCCATGGTTCTAAGATGAGTAGTGATGAAAGAGTTGAGCTGCTGGTAGGAAGAATCATCTCACCCAGCAAGAATGTATGAAAGGGGAAGTGCAACTTTCTCCTGTTTCACATGGCATTTTAAAAAACTTGCAGAAGAGGAAGGTGTGGGAAAGAATTGAAAAAGTAAAAAAATTAAAATGTTTTTTTAAAAATTAGGAGAGCAAGAACCTGAGAATGCAGTGCACCTATGCCAACACTTAATTTAGCTCACTGCTAGTGTGATGGACACAGTAGCTGAGTGAATGTAGCGGGCAAAAGGGAGGTTTCTCTGCAGGCAGAGCATTTCTCCCCTTTTCCAATAGAAGCTTGGAATTAAATCTATTCCAGGGGAACATCGTGGGTTGACACTGCCCCCACAAAACTACAGCTGCAACCTCCTCCAAGTAGGAGGATGAGGCGTCTCTGGATCTGTCCAACCTTGACTGTGGCATCACTTATTAAAATAAGAAGTCAAGACCCACTTTGTATACGTACATACGAGAGTCAGTTCTGGTTGAATATCTAAAGGTTTGTTGACCTTAGGAAATGCCTGCCATGGGAAATTCCCTAGAGAGTCCCATAAAGATCAGTCAGTTATTGTTTTCATTCAGTTCAAATGAGTTGCTATATCCATGGCTTCTAATGTGGGTGGGGAATAATAAAACAAACACAGGCATGGGATTAAGAAAGATTGAGGACTACATGAGCTGAGCTTGCCAAGACAGTTGTCTACAAGCCTGGCACAAAAGTGATGACTCCTGCACAGCATAAAAAAATGCAACAGGAATAAAATACAAATCCATGTGTAAAAGCCACTGTCAGAGACAGAATGTTTCAGTGTGCTTCCTTGGGAGACTTCCTTTGAGAGTGGTTGCAGATTTTCTGAAGTAATAGAGCAGAAATTTTCCACTCTGGGCATCCACTTAAACTTTTCAAGCCTCATCAATCAAATCATTTCAAAGGACACAGAAAAAGAAAATAAAGTGTTTTCTTTGTACAAAAAGTAATACAATTCAGACTGGTTCTCCCCTAAAGTTTCTCTAGCTCAGTCTCTGGAAATGGGGCTTCAAGCAGAGGTAGATTTTGTGTCAGGAATGTCTTCTGCTTTCTGCATGGGGAAGCTGAATATGTTTGGGAAGATGATAATTTTCTTGGGGGTCAGGTGGGAATTAGAGACATGCCTCCGCAGCAGAGGAGCCCCAGGTTGTGCCCAGGCAGGGGGTAGGAGTAAAGCTGGGCAGAAGCAAAGCTGTGTCTGGGAAGTGATGTATGAATTCCTATGCTTGGCTGGACAAAGGAGCAGAGGCTGTGGGGAGAGGGCAGGAAGCCTGGAAGAGAGGGCATTTTGTAAAGCACAGCGAGGTGAGAAATGGCTGCTGGGGAGTGAGCTTAGGTTAGGGATTGGAGGGAGGAGGGCAGGGCAGGGTTGGTTTGGAGGGAAGGCAGTTCTCACCCAGTTTGGGTGGGAGACTCTGGAGCTCCATCCTGGTGGACGTGACCTGCTGGGAGCAGCTATCTGCTTTGCCCCAGCCCTGGGCTCAGTGCTGGGCCTGGCTGGGGGTGAGAACACCGGGGGGAAGGGAGCCAGCTGTACCCAGGCAGTGTGGCCTCAATCCTGCCTGCTAGCCAAAGGCGAGCTGGGTACACTGGTAACAGGCCAGCACTCCTGTCACTCCGCCCATCAGCTCAGCTTTGCAACCTTGTTGTACCTGGGGCAATATCAAGGTGGGGCAACTGCAGCCACACAGTTCCCACTCCAAAACCTTTCCGTCATCTTTCTTTCCTTTCCCTTCCTACAGCAGTATGGAGGAAGGAGAGCACAATGTGCAGCTAGGTGTGGTGGCTAAAGGCTATTTTAAAGTACCTCACAGGGAAGTGCTGTCCATTTATGTCCCTTAAACCCCTGTGGGATGAAAGTTAAATCACGTGGCCTTTATAGATGGGTTAAACTGGGTTTTCCTATAGCATTCCTTCCCTGGGGAAACTCCTGCACAGATTTGCCCCTCCTAAGTAATCAAACACACCAAATTCTTTCCAGCAAAAACCTTTGCACAACTCCCCACTATCAGCAGGTTTCCTGTTTACACATTTTTACTAAGTGCATAAGCTGGTGGGCAGCATGGTCAGCTGCTATTTGTCCTTTAACCAGACAAAACCATAACTCCTTGAGTTTCAGCAAAAGATGGGAGAACCTGGGTTTTGACCTGTGCAGCCACTGTCCTTCCCAGTGACCCAGACAGGCTCCAGAGCCTGTTTGTTCAGCAGGCCAATCGATTATTTCACAGGAGAAGACAGGCACAGCACCAGCTTCATGCCCTCTGCCCTGATTCCAATATTAGTGCATTTTGCTGCTGTTTGTGGCCTTGGCCACCAAACCACTGCTGAGTTGTATAAACAGAAGTTTTGCAGCTGTCAAAAATGCAAATACTTAATGGGGCATCACATGGGAGCAGTACCTAATTTACCTACTTCTGCCACTATATTAAAACATTCAATATTTGGTTTATTGCTTATTTTAACAACAGATGCAAAGTCAGTTGTAACACTTGTTTGCTTTTCATTTTAGGTACGGATTTCTGTTACTGCTCCTTCATATCCTGAAAGCTGGTAAGTTCAGAAAAACTCAAGTTAAAAATTAAACTGCCCTCCCTTTAATATGTTTGGCCAAACGCACAAAGTAGTTGTAAAATGAACAATACAAACATCTGTGTGTTTTCTACAAGATACTGAAGAATTCCTCAGTGTGAAATGTTTCTCTGACATACATCAGGGAAAGAAAAAACAATCAATTTCTATCAGTTTCCTTGCAGAAAACAGCAAGGGACCTTATGGATGCTCAGATTGCTTTGCTTGCTTCAGAGACCTCCCTGTGTACTTATCTCTGTCAACAAAAGGCCTTAGAAGTGGAGTAATAAGAGCTGCTGATAAGCAGATCTAACATGCCTGTATACTCAAGACTAGAATTATACATCATGGTATCAAGTAGCCAATATTAGTAATTTTACTACTATTTACTAGTAGTAGTAGTAGCAAATTTACTACTGCTATTAATAATTTTACTACAGTTCTAAAACAACCCTTGCAAAACAAAGGTAGATTTAAATCGCATCACCTGATGATATTTAAATGTTTTTAGAGTTCTCTCCTCTCTTATTGCTTAATCACTGAGAAGGACCTCAATAAAGTCACCAAGGAAACACCCTGGCCCCAATATCAGGAGAAACTGTACCAGATTCAGTCTCAATAGATGCTGCCTGGCCTGTTTCTGGCCAGTGATGGAGGTGCACCCATTTTGCCAGGGAATTACTTTTCCTACTGTTCCAAGTGGCTTCCCAAAGCCTGAGCCAAGGAATTGTGTTCCAGTTCAAGCCTGTTACTTCCAGTCCCACCCCACAGCATTTACGTGCCTGGTAAACATCCTGCCTTCCTCCCTGCAAGTGCTGTGTCTGCCTCAGTGGTGTTTTTAGACCAGGGTGCCCAACTCAGATGTGTAGATGAGCTATTTCTGAGTCCAGTGCACCCTCACAAAGACAGGTCCCCCTTTAACATTGTCACCTCCCTCCCACCTCACCACACGCTGTTTCCGCATTTCCACATCTTGACTCCTCCATCTTCCTTCCCCTAAATCGTCTGCCCACGTAATCCCTTCCCCCAGCTGTAATCTCTCCCATCCAGCCCCATGCCTGGCCCCCTCTTGCCCCCCAGCCTGACACTCACAACACATACACTGCTTTGGTGCCACCAACCAGTTGCACCAGTGAGGTTTTGGCTGCTGGGCTGGAGGTGATGGATCCTCAGCAGGGAGGCTGTGGGCAGAGCTGCCCAGTCCTGTGGGACTCACTGACCTGTGCTGTCTGCATCACCTGTCAGCCACCTCATGCCTTTGCCTTGCTCACCTGGAGAAGAGGATGCCTTTCTCACGTCTAGAAGGCAGGAAATGTCTTCTGAAAGCCATACACGATCCTGACTTTATGTCAAGTGACCCTCCAGATGTAAATGTCTAATGAATGTGTCACTGGAGGTATCTGGGCATGCTGGTTTGCCAGCTGAGTGTATTTGTTGAGAGGGTGTCACCAATAGTAGCAGTTAAATGTGGTTGCTTTGTCATGCCAGCTTTGAGAAACACTGCGTCTAACCCCCTTCCTAATTATGTGGGTCTCAAAATAATGGCAGCACTCTTTCTTGTCAATGTTTCCACTTGTTGTGATTTATTTGGCATTTTTCTTAATTAAAAAAAAAAAAGAAGTGATTATTAAAGCATGTGTCTGCAGTCAGTGGGCAAAGTGAAATGTGGGTATCCATGGGGCTGGGAGTGATTAAGACTGGTTGGCCCTCAAGGAAAAGGTCCCTCTGGACAATGCACAGACAAATGGACATGGAGAGAATTAGCCACTGGCAATTTGGGGGGTAGGAATGGCTATGAAGTGAGCACACTCACCCACCTGATATAAAACTAATACTGGAGTCTATAAGTGGTAGAATGTACTTGAAAATAATTACTTTTTTCCCCACATAACCTCCCTTTTTTCTCTCTCTCTTTTAATCTTGTAGTTATTGCACTAGAGAAGAAGAACATCATCAGTAAACTTGGAGACAATGCCACACTAAGTTGCATTTATAACAAAAGAGAATTGCAATTAAAAAAACTACGGGTATATTGGCAAATAGCTGATGAGGATCAAGGAAAGTGCTCAGTTGTACATGCACTGATCGCTGGCCAAGACAATAACAGTAATCAGTGTATTCACTTTAAAGACAGGACTCAATTATTCTGGGATAGGTTGGGAAATGGTGATTTTTCTCTGCTATTACTAAACGTCAGCCAGAGAGATGAACATACATACAAATGTGTGGTACAGGAGAAAACTGAATATACCCAAGTGATTCACCAGGCAGAAGTGGTTCTCAGTTTAGCAGGTAAGAACTTGTGTCACTTTGCCCAAATTCTCATTTCCGCTTTTCAAATTCACGCTATTTCAATGTCGTATTTAAGCACACCTTTAACTTTGAAACAGACTTCTGCCCTTTGCTGAGATGAAGTCTGGTTAATTTAAATGTTACAGACAGGGAATGTAAATGTCGGAGAATACATGTAACAAGTGTTTACCCAGTGTCTGTTTCTTTTCTTCTTGTTTTTCATGGATAGGAGGGCTCTTGCATGTGACTGGGTGACAGCAGCTTAAGTTGGTCCTTTCTTCCTTTGGGTTTGGCTTTAACCTTCTGCCCTCCCAGTGATCCTCTCAGCTCTCTGGCTTACAGACCAAACCTGCAGGTGTTTCCCTTTCAAGTCATGAGGGTGTTGAGAAGTCCAGCAATTCTCCTTCAGCAGCCAAGTCAAAAATTTGTCTTGTCAGTACGTTTCAAATTGTCAACAACTATGTCTTTTTTTTCTTGCTCTGCAGCGAGTTACAGCCAACCCATACTCAGTGGGCCAATAAGAAATAGCAGCAGCACAGAAGAGGAGGTGACCTTCAGCTGCAGGTCTGGCAATGGGTACCCAAGGCCCAAAGTTTACTGGATCAACAAAGTGAACAACAGTCACCTGTCTCCATCAGAGCTAGAGATCACGCCCCACAACGATGGCACTTTCAGCGTTTTTAGCACACTGAAGGTGAAAGCCACTTCTAACATGCAAATAGAGTGCTCCATAGAAAATGAGATGCTGCAGGAAAATCTATCAGCCAACTGTAAGTCCCTTCATGCTGCCTCACATTTTCTAGATGGCAGGAACATCAACCAGTGTGTCTCTGTCTGTAGATGTGCACTAACGAGGGCTATGCATTAATTCTGTAGTTCCAAAAAGTGCTGAGAAGATCCTAGGCTTTGTTTCAAGCTCTAGTTATGCTTAGCCATGGACTTGATGTTTAATTCTTCCACATTGAAGTGAATACCCCACCAAGTGTATTATGACAACACCACTGAGAAGCTCTTGCATCTGAGGCAGTCACTGGGCTTTACCCTTTAATTCCTGAGGAACATGATGGTTTGGGGAATCACGTTGTTTTTTAGGGGCCACCATAGAGCAGATCCATGATTTCTGACCCCCTACCCAATGGCCTTGCAACACTCACATTTGCTTTTTACTCTTCCTAGTTTCCAAGTTCAGTTTTCAGTCTCCAAAACTCAATGTAATACAGTGCACGACTTAAACTAGGTCTGCAGCAAATGGGCAATACAAGCTCAGTAGAACAATGTACCTAATAGCACAAGTATATTATGCTAGTTATTGCTGATGTGATGATTAATAGTGAAAGTAAGTATTTAGTCACTCAACTGTTCACAAAACCAGAAAGTTACTAAAAAAAAAAAACTATTAAGAAGTTATAGTTACAGTACCACTGCTGCAGTTCATTATTTCCAGAAAGCTGTGTAGAGAATCTGTCTGGAGCGGGAAGGCTGATCTGGAGGTGGCTGTTTGATCTCCTTGCTGTTCCTGGTCCTGCCTCCAGCCACACCTTTCTCTCACAGGTCTCTGCAGCCTGGTGCAGGGAGGTTGGAATGTTTCCATAACTGTAGCGGGATACCCACAGCTAATTTACCTGAACACCCCAAACACTGATCCCATGAATGCAGGCAAATGATATAAACTACTTCCAGGAACAAAAACTGAACCCATGAGCAGAAGTTGCACAGTAGAGTGTTTATGAGATGATACACCGTGCTGACATCCCAAATTAAAGGAAAACTAAGTAACCTCAACATTAGTTTCCTAATGGCATTGTGTCATATTGTCTTCTGAGGGAAAAGACCTTCATATTACTATTTTTGGGGTTTTTTTTTTAAAGTCTCACCATCACACTTGAAAGAGTAAGAGATGTGATCTGAAACCTTCAGTTCGCAGCAATGAATGAAGAAGATTCTTCACTAACTTCAGGGAAACAGGTTTTCACCCACCTTTCTGAATACCATCAGATTTACATTATAGATTCTGTATAGATTTATTTTCAACTGAGTCTAGATACAAGCCCAAACATACAGTCTCTCAAAGCTGTAAGGAAAGAAGAAAAAGGAAGAAAGAAGGACGGATGCAATATGATGACAGGGAAGAGTAAACTGGTATTTAGACATGATTAGTTGGAGATGTGTCTTGCGCAGAAGGAATCACCAGAATCACAGTGATATGAATAGCACAAATCTTTAGTCCTTCAGATTTTTTTTATGCATGTAAAACGTGGTGAAATATTTGCCTGGTATGAAATGTGACAATTTACACCTTAATACATTCTTTTCTATTTTATTCTAGACACGCAGCAGAAGCAAAGCAATGGTTCTGGCACAAAAAGTGACAAAAGCCTAGAAAAAAAAGGACGAGGTGCTCAAGCAGCTGGCATCATTGCCATTGTCATTCTGATAGGTCTTCTAACTGTTTTAATCTGCTGGCTGTGGAGAAGGAGGTCCTCTAATCTAGTGTCCTACACAGGTAATGAGACACTTCATTTGCATGACCAAATTTTAAGAATTCTTTTTCACTTGCCAAAATACTTAATGTTATCCAATAGGAAGAGATAAAGTATGACTAAGCTGCCTGCACACAGCAGCAGGAAATCACACCATTATTAAAAACTTGGGGTGCACTGGGGAGGAAATGAAGTGCCCCAGGATATGTTATTCTTTATGGTTTTTTCCTCCTGTGTCTGAGCCTCACAGGAAGTAATTTCTGGATGTGAGAGTAACTTGGACTTTATGCCTGCTCAGGCCATGGTGTGTCAGCTGTGATCCCTGCAGGCTCTTTCTGGATGGATGGCATGAAACAGGACTGGGGTCAGTAGCTCGCTCAGCTGAGCACAGTTTGAAACAGAAATCAGAGCATAATTCAGTCCTGAGAGCTCTAGAGTCACTGGCTGGATGATGAAGGGTCAGGATCCCACTGGGATCAAGCAGAAATGTAGCTTGTCTCACTGTCACACATGTACTCCTGTGTAGCTGGATTTGCCCACGTGTGTGACTCTAAAAAAGCTCTAAAAGACATCTTGTGAACCAGACTGAGTCTGCCAATGTACCTGAGTAGTTGCTCTAAGCCCCTTTGCAGCTATCCAGGAGCTAACATCCAAGTGAGCCGGGACAACCACAGTTTTCATGGACAAGGAAAATCCATGTTTTCAGTCCGTGCCCTCTTCCCCAATGCCAGCAAGCCTGGGTGCCTCAGGAAAGATCAGGGGAAAGCAGGGTAGTGATCTTGTCCAGGATCTGCAGCAGCTCTTGTAGAAGTCATGTCCGTCCTTTGGAAACAACCCAAGAGTGAGGCAGGACTTTGTCCCAAGACAGGGAGCAAGGCAATCACTTCAATCCCAAAATCTCTACTTCCTGAAATGGCAGCCTGGGTTGTAAGCAAATAGAATATTGGACTGCATTTTGCAGAAGATTTAGCACACTGAACCTTCAGCTTTAGTGGATGTTGCTTAATATTAATCTCATTTGTCTCAAGACTGTGGTTGTCTATCCTGCATGCTGAAACCCATGCATTTGTTTCAACAGATGTCCAACCAAAAGAAGACCAAGGAGGACTCAGCTGTAAGTATTAATAATATATTATTTTATTTGTCTCAAGAGCAACTTAACTTCATAGCTTCAGGACTCAAGTCTAGCACAAGCCTTTAGATTAGACTTGCTAGATGATACAAACTGAAGCATTTTTTGGGCACTACATCCTAGAAGGTCTTGCTTCATGTCTGTGAACCTGAGCCTATACACACTCAATTTAAAAGAAACCCTCTCCTTTCCTAGAAAATAACATGCTGTTCAGACCTTCACCATGTTCACATTTTTATAAGCAAGAATGCAATATTGCAGGCCAGCTGGTTTACAAATTCATTTATTATTTATAGTAGGGGAAAAATAAAAATTGGGTTAAAAAAAGAGAGATTTGGAAAAACAAACTAGCACAGGGGACTTGCAAGAGTACAGAGAGGGTGAAATATCTGCCTATTTTGTATCTCATTTGATAATTTCTACTGGAGCAAATAACTCAGCAGAAAAGGCAGAAAATACTGTGGTTTCACCAAAACTGTAATAGTTAAAGCATAGTTTGCTGTAGCAGATGCTGTGAATGTACCCAATTCATAGTATCAAGAAGAAACAAAATAACCCTTAAATTAAAAAAAAACATTTCTGGAACTTCTTTGGCAGTCATGGAAACTGGGTTAATGGTCAGTTATTTTCGAGACCGCAGCCTCATCCCCAACACTTGTGTTTGCTAAACATCAACAGGCACTGCACTCTCTCCTGCAGAGCATAATCTGTGGAGGAGGATGGATTTTCTCCTTAAAACAAAGACATTTTCTCCTTTTGTTCCTGTGAACTGCATTAACGTAACACAAGCAGGTCAACTTTTTCTTCTTCAGATTTATTTATACCCTTCTTGATTAGATCCCTGGACTTAGCCCATAATTAAAAATCCTCTGTGACATAACTAAGACTAAATATTTCTCTTTTATTGAAGGCTGCTGTGGCGCGATTTGTTCACAAAGAACAAAGCAAAGACTTCCACATGCAGTCTTTTCCTTGACATGTCTCCACGCCACTCGTGGAAGAGGACATGGGACAGCAGCTTTGGTGGCTCACTGATGACAAAAGCTGTCCCACCTCTGAGGGCCATCTTTTGGGCATCCCAATTTAAGGGCAACTTGGATCAACACCAGAGAAATGAGAATGATCCAGGGAATGTGATCTCTGGTGAGAGACTGATTATGTGTGTTTAGGCTGAGATGGCCAGCCTAATTGAGGACACAATAACAACTCTCTTCAGAGTGTTTTTATAGAGGATGGGACAAGTTATTTATTGTGCTAACCCAGCTGACACTGCACTTAAGGCACAGCAGACTTAACAAAGGAGATTTAAGCTAGATGTTAGAAGAAAATGTCTAAGGGTAATGGTAGTTGAGCACTGAGGCAGAGAGTTTGTCCAGCTATCAAGTCGCCATCAGTTCAGGTTTGTTGCTTTGTTTTTTCCTAACAGAAAATCTGGCAGAAATTACTTAGAAATACAGCTGGTACTACTTTGGTACAAAATATGGGCTCTAGGAGAAATTCTAGCCTAATTCAATCATCATTTGGTATTTTCAAGCCAGTTGTATGTGGTAGATGGGGGTAAGGCACTGGGGAGGTGCACCCCGGGGGATGGTCTGCCACAGCATTTTGCTTTTCAATACTGCTGTAAATCTACTTCTGTTTCTGGCACCTTATGAAGAAGGTCAGATTGTTTCATGGGCAGTGAGAATCCTGAATACTGCAAACCAGAATGAGGTTACTGAAACTAACTTTGCTGTTAAAAAGGAAAAAAAACGAGTTTGGAAACTGTGAGGAAGGCAGATTGTAAAGAAGAGTAACTCCATCCTAGTGGGGTTAGTCTCTGCAGACACCCATTCCAGTCAGTGGGGCAGGATGCTCTGGTGAGGAGAAATTCAGAGCTGGAGCAATTCTGAGCTACTTTCTGAAGGAATCCCTTCATTTCCTGAGAGAAGCCTGGGGAAGCTGTTTCCCCTTGGCCACAGACGGGCTTTGTGCACCTCATTCTCTGAAATAGTTTAAAATGAACCCAAGGTGACACTGACATCCCTTCACAAGGGAGGGGGATGTTAACAGGAGACCACATTTTCCATTTGCACAGAGAAGCACTTCCAGGCTGTGGCATGAGGACAGAAAGCCCCCAGTGTCTTGGGTACCCAGGCAGGACTTCACCCCAGTCAGTTCTCTCTCAGCAGCATGAATACGTCTTTTCCATAGCTTTGCAGCTTGTTCCACTGGTTACGTAGGAAAAACAATGCTAGGAATGAGTATTTCTGGGGAAGCTTTTTGTCTGTTTTTTAATAAAAAGAAGTTATTTTGTTTTTAGAGCACCTGCCTAAATGGAAGGTCTGCCAACAATTTGGGCAGCTGGAGATGTCTCGAGAAGCATCACTCCCTCAGTGGCAGCATTGTTTGTAATACAAGTGACAGATTTCTGCCAAGAGAGATGGCAAAAAAAAAGGAAAAAAAAAAGCTTCTAGAACACAAGAGACAGGAAAATCTGCTGGATTTTCATTCCAGCCACTGACTGTGTCCACAGAACAGTTGTGTCACCACTCCAACTCAGCACTTTGAACAGTCCTTTGTGATTGTCAGTGATTTGGGCACCTGTACTGGGGAAAGCAGAAAGCCTGAGACTCAGCTGCTCTGTGCCAGACCACTGGACACTGGTGACTGTCCAGTCTCTCATCATCATCCTTGAGGACTTTGTCAGGAGCAGAAGCAGCCGCGTTTCAGGAGCGTGGGAAGTTCTCGCTGTCACCTTACCCTGAGGGTGACTGCTGCATGTGGAGAAAGGCAGCTAAAAACAAAGAAAGAAAACTGAAGGACTCTGCAAAGTGAGATTTGTGACCTTTTCCATATTTCTCTCTCTTTAGAATACAATCATTCCACTGTCTGTTTTCACCAGCTTCATGTTACTGTGTACAGAACCAGGCAGAACACTTTGACCCAGTCCTCCAAAAAAAGGGATTTGCTCTAATGGGGTTAAGTACTGAATGTGTTAACATAAGGGAAGGTGCCTTCTTTAAATGCACTTGGTAGCAACATTTTGGTTTTTACCAAATATTCCACCAAAAAGGGGACTTCCACTTTCGACAGGAGCCAGCTGTGAGAAAAAACAGGCTGTGGAAATCTGACCAATTAAAAATAGTGCTCTCTGCTATGTTAATGTCAGATTACCTGGACTTACCCTTTTCAGGATGGAACAAAAACTGTGGTTGACCTATGCTTGATTCAACTGAATCTTTATTTAAGCACTTTCCCGTGGCTTCTGGGGAAGATTTTAAACTGAAGGTTTCAAACTGAACTTGGGCTTGTGTCTCACCCTTACACTCACCCAACAAAACAAAAAAAAAAAAGTGCAAATTCTATTAGTGTGTTGTCCATGAATGTCCAGAAAGCCAAGAACTGCAGTTTCCTTGTGCCAGTGCATGTGCCTTGCTGTTTCAGCCCCAAGTCAGCCAAACTGACTGGTTGAAAATAGCAAAACAGTAAACTTTGCTGATTATATGAAATTTTGAAGGAGGAGCAATTTTTACTAGCTCTCTTGCCCAGATGGAACTGTTTCCCCATCTTGTCATGGGGGGAATGGAGATTATTATTTTAATCTGAGCTCTGGAAAAACTTGACCTCTCCTGCACCAGTGGTAGACTAAAATTAATGATTTTTGTGAATAAGTCATAGCCTTGTTTGTTCTTGCTCTGTGCATGAGGCACTCCAGTATCAATTCTGAGCTCAGACACTGATTTTTCATTCCAAGACCAGCTTTCAAGTCCCAGCCAAATGAAAATTTTGTTATCCTCCCATCATGTGGAACCCAGAACCATTTGGTAATAGTGTAGCAGTTATCTCTCGTCAAAGCAATCCCCCCAGGGAGGCTCCCAGCTGAGTAGCTATGCTTCTCTCATGTCCATGAATCCAGATACTAGATATTTTCTGAGTCCAGATCTAGTCTTCGGTGAACTCTAAAGGGAACTTGCTTGAGGAAAGCTTACAGACACCTCAAAAATGTGAACAACGCCTGTGTAGATGTGCAGGGTAACCATTTCCTAGTGGTTCAGTAAGAAGTCCTGCAGCCATTTCCTCCTTATCTGTCACATGAAGTTGTTTTGTGCAGCCTCTGGTGCTGCTGTACCTGGCAGAAGCCTTTTCTATAAGGCGTTTCCACTTTTATATTCTGCAACTGTAATGGTTCAGAGACGTAAGAAGTGACCTGGCAGTCACTCTGCAATATGTGATTAAAACTAATCTGGGCTGGTTGGAGTTTCTTAACTTCTGGGCTACTTTATGGATACTCCTAAATACAAAAGCCTTTTCTTGCAAACTCTGTGCTTTCATTTAGTTTAGGGTTCCAGCTATTCTCGGAGGTAAGTAAATGCTCGATGAGAGTTGGTTGTTACCATTCAAAGGACTTGGGAATTCTGTTAATAACAGGGTTTTTGTTTTCCCATGCCGCGTTTATATATTTTAAATAAAATCTATTCATTCTTCTGGATGTTTGAGTAAACCTATTAACACACACAGACAGGACAATCCAAGCCATTGCGCCCACCCAAAGTGGGTTTCACTTTCAGCCACATCCTTCAGTGCTCCTTTTCAAAGCCCTCAGGTAAGGGGAGAGAAACACAACACAGAGCTGACCACCTTTGCTTTATTTTGGCTCACACAACAAAATCCCTTGAACGACACAACAAACTCCACAAAAGCCACACAGTAGCCTGAAGGAAGCACTAAGCCTGGGCTAATTCATCCATTTCTCACCCAACTTCACAACCCCAAGCAGAGCAAAGGTACAACACACGCTCCTGCTTCCAGAACCAAAACCAGCTCACTGCACTCCCTCGGATTAGTCTTGCACCTGAGCACCAGCATCCCTCTGTTTGCCTTCATTAAAGACAGCAGCTCACATGAACCACGTCCCAAGCAACAAACACATGCACAGGAAAGCAACGCTTGATGCAGCTTTGGAGGAAGACTAAAAAATGGATTCACTTTCACAGAAAAGCGAAAGACTTTTGTTGTGGCGTGGCTGGTAAACCACAAATGGAAAGCCCCAAGAGAAAACATGTGTTGCTACTTAGTGATCCGAATCCATCTGTCCTGTTGTCAGATTTACTATTTAAATCTTTTTACCTGTGAGAGCTGAAATATCTCTTTTGCTGAAAAAAGCATTCCCTTTTTCCACTTAACAACCCTGACTCCAATAACTTTTCTCAGTAGCCATTGTGCTATGTCAAAGAAACCTTATTAGCTGCTTTCCCAACTTGCTAAGTGAATCTTTCTCATACTTGCAGAAAACATGCCCAGAAGTTCACATTACCCCCTAGGTGTAATTTCTCTAACCTCTCTCTTTTCCAGAGGAAGAGAAACTGCTCTAAAGGATAATTGAGTACAGCCTAATTCCACAGGGAGAGAACACCCCCACCCCCATAGGTGTTAGGCTCTTAGGACTTTTCCTCTCAATATGTGGTGGGCATTAGGGCCTTCACCATCTTCATGTTATGATATGGGATGAAATAATTGTAATTGTAATCTGGCCTCCATTTGAGGATCATTGTGGAGCTCCTGGAGCAAGTCTGGAACAAGGGTACAAAGGTGGTTAGAGGTCTGGAGCACCTCAGTGATCAGGAAAGGCTGAGGGAGCTGGGCCTGTTCAGCCTTGAGGAGAGATGACTGAGAGGGGAGCTCATCAATGTCTGTCAGTGTCCGCAGGGAGGGGCCAGAGCGTGGACCAGGCTCTGCTCCATGGTGTGAGAAGCAGGACAAGAGGAATGGGCAGAAACTGATAGACAGAAAGTTCCACCCGAACATGAGGAAGAACTTTTAGTTGAGGGTGGCTGAGCACTGGAACAGGTGGCCCAGAGAGACTGTGGAGATCTTCCCTGGAGATACTCAAAAGCTGTCTGGACACAAGCCTCAGTAACGCGTTCCAGGGGATCCTGTGTGAGCAGGGAGGTTGGACTGGATGACCAACTGTGATCCCTTCCCAACTTACCCATTCGGTGCTGATAGAAGGCACCCCACATATTCTTTGAGGTGATCTCCTCTGCACCTGGCATCCCAGGGAATTACAGAGCAGTAGCTTCTATCTCATTCATCTTTCAGGACGCACCTATGTGACAACAGGTCAGTTTGTACAGCTACCTTCCAACACAGGAAAAATGCCTCCAATATTTCCTGTGTTATCAGCACCACTTAGTGTAATTGCTGTATCTGAACCATGCTCACTGCTGCAAAATGCCGCTCCTTGGCAACTACTCACGTGACGTTACTATTAATCACAAACTCTTTGTTTGCATATTGTTAGGAAAGGGCCTGTCTCCCATTTTAGTGTCTGGCACAGAAAACTGCTGTAGAGACATAGATGCTCATATATCAAGGACACTTAGTCTGACCTTTGAACTTGCCCAAAATAGGTGCCAATAATTTACTAATAAATTACTCATTTGTTTTTCTGTAATTCCAAGAAGTGCTGCTTAGGACAATTGTATAATTGACAAACTTGGACACAGAATCATGCTCAAGAGTCACACCAGGCTGTCTGTAGCTGACTCGGTGCTTGCACTCGTATCTCCAGCTTGCAGAGACCTTCTTCCACTTGCTGGACTGGAAAGTCTGCTCCTCTGCAGCGTTCACCCCAGTAGACATCATAAGTCAACAGAAGCTGTTTGCTAATTTTGAATGGGATTACACTGCACAAAAAAAAGTTCACCTCTAAAAAAAAATTCAGAGGGAGGAAAAGATACCTCTCACTCAGACCAGAAATCTTTTAAGAATCGGTCAGTAAGAAGCTACAGTAACACAGCCATAATGTGGACAGGGAGTGACTGCAAACATTTTCTTCTTTGTTTTTTCTGCCAGATCTGTGCTGTCACATGTCATCCCTCTTACAAAGCTGAGAGTGCATTTTTGAAACGAGATCAGATTTGCTCGCAAAAACTACTTTTTCACAGCATCATGCTGGACTAGAAGCAACTCTATGCCTCTCAATTCATTCCTTTATCGGTCAGACTTACCATTATTCTGTTGCCTAGCTTCTAAAATGCATCACCACTGCAGTTATTGCAGTTACTGTAACTAAAAATAGGTCAAGGGATAAAGGTGCAAAATGCCTGAGCTGTAGCTAATTTTATAACAGTAGGCAAACAGGAAATATCTTTATCACCTTATTGGAAGTCTTATTAACCAGCTCAGATCAGTGATTAAACTCTGCATCAGCAAAGTACTACAAGTACCATCATAAACCTTTCAAAGCCTTTTCTTTGGTTTTCCATGCCCTCATGACCTAAGTCTGGGTATGCTCATATTTCCATCTGGCTCTATCTGCAGCACAGAGGGCTGGTATCTTATTTGAGATACATTATTGAATTTTCTTATCAAAACCATGAGAAAAATCCAGCCCTGTGTTGGTTCCTGACCTACTGAACAAGGCAGGAGGACAGGCCAGAAGATGACCGCGCTTTCCAGGAGAATTCACAGACTGTTTCTACACAGGGTGAGGCAGGGAGACACCACCCCAGGAAGGTCTCCTGCACTCCTGGCACCAGCTGACACAGAAAGCCTGCCCAGAAACTGAAGGTCTGGAGAAGGTGAAGCAGTGGCTTTGGAGACAGGAAAGTCTCCAGGGATCCCCAACAGGGTAAGCCTTGGTGCCAGGTCCCTTCTCAGCGGGTGGGGATCCCGTACGGAGTTCTGGGCACACCCCAGTGCTGAGGAGTAAGTTCCTTTGAGCAGCAAAAATTAAAAGAATACATAATTAAATACATAAATAAATAACCCCCAAACTTTGCACAGCTGTTCTGTTTAACTTCAGATTATCTGTTTATTTATTTGGAGTTGCATTTTTCATGACTCCCATGTGTCATACAGCTGCCTGCCCATGGTATTTTGCATGGGACAGTTTGATCCTGCTGAGAGGAGGAACAAAAAAGAAAAGCGGGGGAAAAAAAACCTAAAATCTTTTAATCTGCCCCAGCCCAGTGACAATTCGCCGGTCCTCAGGAGATTAAGCTCTGTGGGGAAAAATTGATTGTTTTTAAATTTATTTTTATTTAAAGTAGTCCTTAGAGAAGAGCTCCCATTAACAAACATATACTCTGGCCAGCTGGAATGATTAACCCACAAAACTACCAGGCATGCACAGAGTGAGCCAGTGCCTTTCATCAGCATTTTTGGCAATGTGGCAACTGCTGACCAGCTTCATACAATGTGCCTTAGGTTCATCTTTGAGCAATTCCTACTGCATCACAACACAATCTGGGTAGAAAACGATTTCTAAACAAACATTCAAACAATGGTTCCTCAGAAACAGAAAGCTCGGCCAAAGGAATCCACCAGTTTCTGTGGCTGCATTTATTGCATCAATAGACCTTCAAGGCTTGGGAAACAGTAGTAGATATTCCACATGTCGAATACCTCCACTAGTATTTTATACTATACCAGTTTTTGCATTAAAACTGGTTTTAGAGTTCCCAGGTGCTCAGGCTTGAGCACCCCACAGCCACGAGGGATACCAGGCACAAGAGGTGTGCCCCTGCCTGCATATTTTTCAGAAGTTTTGGGGTGGGGTTAAAGGGCAGGAAAGGAGAGGAATTGTTTGGTTTAGTCTCCAGGCAATGCTGCTGCAAACAGCGAGGAGGGAACCACTGAACTTTTGCAGAAGCCAGGTAAGAAGTTGGCTGTGAAGCTGGAAATGGAGCCTAAACTCCTCCTACACAGGTCTGGCTCTACAGCCCAGCAATTTTATTCATCTCTCACTACACGTTTTACAAAGCAAGCTATAATCTTAATCTCTGCACTCCCAGGTGATGGGATAGAGCACCCAGACCGGCAATAAACAATTGCATAACATATCTCTGATGTATTATATCTCAGCTGGAAGCTCCACGCAAGCAGTCAGCAGAGCTGCAGAGGTGAGCACAAAGCAGCTGCACATAAAAGTGTATTTGAACAGAGATAAAGTGTATTTTAGCAGGGTGCCAAATGCTGGTCAAATTTTGCAAGGAGATAAGCAAGAAAGCATGTGGCTCCCTCAGCATCCTTGTCTGAGTGGCAGAACTGTCACAGACTGGATACAAACACAACTTGAACATCACTGCTTTCATTCAGACTATTTATTTTTTGGGGAGGGTAGATTGATATTCCTATCTCCCCCACACCCCAACATGTCAAAGCTCGTGTCCCTGCTCACTGCCAAGACAGCACAGACTGTTTTTTGCCCTCTTGAGGTGCTGCACCCCACAGGTTGGCAGAATACCAGCAACTTAACTACGCAGACAGTGATTAGAGCCTGCCTGAACTTTCGCACTAGGAAAAATAGTGCTTCCTCTCATGAAATTTAGAAATAAATATTGATTTTTAGCTAAGGTGAAGTCCAAGATCTAAAGGGTTGCTGCTATATACTTTGCCCATCACAAAGTCCCTCCTCACCCTGCTGTCTCCGTGGGTCACAGCCGCAGGGAAGGTGTTGG
The DNA here is from genome assembly GCA_013397865.1 of Struthidea cinerea. NCBI lineage: Eukaryota > Metazoa > Chordata > Aves > Passeriformes > Corcoracidae > Struthidea > Struthidea cinerea. Next base: position 599,838 of record VZTI01002735.1, read on the forward strand.
GCCTCAAGGGTCTTTGGACACTCACAGCACAGCAGGTGTTGCTGAACTAAACAACTTTCCCAGTATTAGACCAACTTCTGATAGGCCAGGGGTAAAGGACTGCAGAGAACAACTGCAGAATGGGCACTTTAATTGCTGCTAACATTTAATTTAACATATAACCCTTCAGAGACAGAAAACCCTCTACAGAATATAGCGTGAGTGGCCGGATCTGCAGTTGTGTTTAGAAATGAATGCATTAGGCTTGACAAAACTCACACAGGATACCAGAGAGCATAGCTGGTGAGAGCATAAACCAAGTTGTAGGGTGTTTTTGCTCTTGGATTTCATGGTATCCCTGCCATGCCTAAATGGAAGAACTGCCCCCATAATTAGCCTTACCTTGAGCAGCTGCATCAGTGAAGGACTACAGATGGGATTGCTGGGACTGTGCTGAACCTCACCCAGGTACCTCTGCTCAGTGCTTGGCTTATACAATCCACAGGCCCAGAGAGGAACCCAGTTACACCCTCAAATGCTATTACAGTTGTAAATAAGCTGGTTGGAATGTTAAATACCTTTTGAAAGATGGGTGTGCTCCCCACACATTTCTAGGCAAAGCAGAGCCCTCTCCCTACCTGATTGAAGCAGCCACATGCACAATACCAGACTCCCCGTCCCCAGCTCAGGTTTCCACCCTGAGCATGTTTGAGAGCCCTGTTTTGGCCAGCCCGGGGTAGGACAGTGTAGCAGTGGCTGTAATGGAGAAAAGAAGAAAAAAAGAAGTGGCTAAGAGACAGACAGAGACTTTCACTCTTTGAGATGTGCCAGAGTCCCGCACACAGAGATGAAACACAACAAAATGCTTTTTCACTGAATTGCTCAGAGGGCTGGAGAGATGGGGCAGCACCAGGAAAGCTGGAAGGTCAAAATACAACTGGGGTGTACACACTGTGAGGCCTGTGATGACATTTTGCTCATCACAAGGATCTGCCAAGCAACAATCAGGCTCCCCTTGCTGCAACAAGGGCAGGTTCAGCCCACTCAGCTCCTGCCCTGCTCAGCTAGCCAGGCAAGCCTACCGGTGTCATTTTGTCTAGTTTGGGGAAAAGGATGCTGAGAGGTGACCTTGCTGCTCCTTCAGCACCATGCCCAAAAGAGTTCAAAGAGGACCTGGGCAACATTCTTAGTCATATGGTTTAGTTTGAGAGTCTTGCAAGGAGCAGGGAGCTGGGTGCTTATGTGTCCCTTCTGACTCGAGGTAGTCTATGATTTTAGGAGAGGTCCAGATTTCCCACAAGAAAGCATTTCTTTGCCAAGAGAGGGGTCAAACACTGGAAAAGGCTCCCTAAAGTGGTGGTCAGTGGCCCAAGCCTGTCAGTGTTCAAGAGGCATTTGGACAATGCCCTTAACAAGTTTTGGTCAGCCCTGAAGTGGTCAGGCAGATGGACTAGATGTCCCTTCCAACTGAAATAGTCTGTTCTATTTCTTGCTTTTTGGGAGGAAAGCAAAGAATCATGGAGCAACTTATACTTTCAACACCTCCATGTTTCTGCTTCCCACACCTCCTGATCCCGTGAATCACCTTCAATCAGCCTGAAAAGTGTTATCATTTAAGGGATCACACTGACAAAAGTAGCAAAATTCAGCTTACCAGTCATTCCTTTCTCACAGTTCCCATTCCTACTGGCATGTTCAAGTCATTAGGCCTCAGTTATAAATGGATATTTCTTGCCAAGTATCTCCTATTGCCAGAACTTAGGACATCTCTTGGACAGCAATGCTGCTGATTGTTGCCTCCTCCTCTGCAAATGGGCATGCTGCTTCAATTTTTGCTACTCTGATTGCACCACGAAAAGATTTCCACAGTTGCTCAAGTGGTTCAAAAGCCAGTATGAAAACTCATTATTTTCTCATATCTCTGCATCTGCCCTCATCCTGGGATAAGAGTCCTAACCACGTAAGATATTAGCTGCATTTGTGGAAACAAGTGGAACCAGCCACAACCAGGATTGTTTCCCACGGGCTGGAAGGCCTCAGTCTGCAGCCAAATCCAAAATGACAAATAAAATACACAGATTCAGGTACTCACCAGCCTGATGTAAACAGTCTTTTTGCTTCCACCTGAACTGGAGAAGGATTAAGGTTTAGCAACAGGAAGCAGAGAACATGAGCATGGCAAGACACAGCTACTGCTGGTCTGTACTGCCTTACCCAAAAACCTTGCTGTCTTCTGCTCAGAATGACAAAAGAAGAAGAATTTTCACTTTTCTTCTGAAGAGAGCTCCCTTAAGACTGTGTTATTTGGCTCATCTGATAAAAAACCAGGAGTGGGGCAAAGAGAAAAACTCAAATTTATTATCAGGTAGGATCACCAATATTAATGAGTTGTGATGAATAACAGTCAAAAAAAGACTCACCTTTTTGCAGTACTCTGCCAGCAGGCTTAGAAGCCATTCTGACTACAGACACAAGCAGAGGGAAATAGACAACTGAAAAAAGGAATATTGCAAGGTTGCAACATGCTACCAGCACCAAATGAAAATAAACAGGCCCCTTGTCCAGACTGCACCAGTAGTTAGCTGAATGCAAGTTTATATTCCAGATACAGGAAATTAAGTATATAAACGGTTCATTCTTCCATCAATTCACTTGTAGGCGATGAAAACAGTCTGGCTCTGACTGTGGAAAGTGTCTGATTCACAGTATTTGAATTAGCATATATGTGGTCCACTGTGTTTGGTAACAAAGCAAGGGGAGTTGTGTTCGGTGGAAAGGAAGGCCGTATTTTGCTTCTGCTGGAAGCCTTTCAGCAAATATGCAGGACATAGCAAATGGAGGGCAAAAAGCACATTTCTACAACCTGAAAGCAGCACGACAAAGGTACTGATCATTTGAACATCTCCAGACACTGAAAGTGAGGAGCCCCAGGGACTAAAAAACAGCAAGATATTAGGCAATGGCCTGTGATACATGAGTCAGCTTAAAGATTTGTGCCAACTTGGTAGCTTGTCTCAACAAAGTTTTGTTCTGTGCTTGGCTCATTGCAATATGTAGGAAGCAAGAAGAAAAACCATATGAAGAGGCCTGCATAGATGAATGAGGAGATCCTGGCAAAACTCAGGCACAAAAGGAAGCATGCAGAGGGTGGAGCAAGGGTGAGTAACATGGAAGGAACAAAGAGACACTGTCTCAGCATGCAGAAACATGGTTAAGAAAGCCAAAATCCACCTGGAACTGGATCCATTCAGGATCCTGATGGGATGCACCAATGAATGCTGAGGGAGTTGGTGGATACCATTACAAGGCCACTCCTGATAATCCTTGACGTGGCAATTGTGAGCAGTGTCAGAGAACTAGAGGAGAACAAACATCACCCCTGCCTACAAAAAGAGAAAGAAAAAGGATCCACGTTGAACACAAGTCAGCATTGTCTCCTTGTGGCAAAGGGTAATGGTATCCTGAGCTCCATTAGACAAAATACTGCCTGCAGGTTGAGGGAGGTGATCCCTTCCCTCTCCTCAGCACTGATGAGGCCACTCCTGGAGTTCTGGGCTCTCCCATATAATAAATACATTAACTTAAAGGAGAGAGAGTGCACTGAAGGGCCACAAAGATGATGAAGAGGCTGGAGTATGTGTTCTGTGAGGAAAGGCTGAGAGAGCTGGGGCTGTTCTGCCTGGGGCAGAGAAGGCTCAGGTAGGATTTCATCAGTGTACGGAAATACCTCCAGGGAGGGTGCAAAGAGGACAGAGCCAGGCTCTCTTCAGTAGTGCCCAGTGGCAGGACCAGAGGAAATGGGCACAGACAGGAGGCTCTGTCTGAAGATCAAGGAGATGGCCTGGCTTGAGCAGGGGAGTGGAACCAGATCACTTCCAGAGGTCCCTTCCAACCTCAACCACTCTGGGACTGTAGAAAAGTTATGACTAGATTTTGAAAGTGTATAGCCATAGCAACAGCAGTCTCCTTCAGGTCACTCAACCCATGCTAAGTTTAATAGGACAATGTTGAAAGAACAGGAAGGGTAGGAAGAAAGAAATGTTCCTTTCGGTCTTTTCTTTCTGTCAAGATAAACAATTATAAGCCAGTATTGCACTGCTGCCAGGTCCTCATTTTCTTTCAAGTCTGACTACACTCAGCATAGCACAGTGGAACACTGAGCGATCACAGCATCTCGATTCTGTCACGAGCCATCAATGAGCCTGGAAAAAAAATATCCCCAACAAAAACCAACTCCAAACCAAAGCACAACCACACGACCACACTCTGGAGAGCTTTATCCTGGTGGGCACTCACCACAGATCAGTGTGACTCCTTTGTATTTATCACTGAAAATCAAACCGAGTAATAACTCTATCGCCATGCCCGCCGGAGCCGCAGCCTTCACTCCAGACCATTAAATGACCACGGGTGTCTGTGGCTCCTGCATTTTTGTACATTGAGAGGTTTTGAAAGAATGCGTTAGTGATCCATATCTGCTACCTCCTCCTGCGAGATGGGAGGACAGCAATAATGTGAGAAAAGAATGGAAGACACAGAGGGTATCTAAGCACAAAGATGGAACACGGTAGCCTTTCCATCCTCATGATGTTTTTTGCTAGGTGGTACTTAATCACCAAGACAGTGCACCTCAAAGACAAAACACAAGAAAAACTTGTATTTAAAGACATAGGACTTTAAAAAAATGTAGTGGAAAAGGCTATTGAAAATCATTGGACACACAGAGGAAGTACCTCAGCTGATGGTTTAAATTTAAGCTTGTTCAAAGCACATAAAGAAGGAATTAGCCTATGAAGCATTAAGGATACACCATCACATCCTGAAATTTTGCTATGGAGTGATTTTCTTTTATCTGGAGCAGGACATGGCACCTCTGAGTCAGATTCCAACAGCTGTATTAACTTGGACAATACTTCTGCTGTTGCGAGAGGACCTCTCAGAGTAGGATTAGGATCTTCCAGGAGAGTAGCTCTCAGAAGAGCATGAGGGAAAAAAAACACCGATATTACTTTCTCTTGACGTTAGTGCAGCCATAGATGGTTTTAAGTCTTCCACTTTTGTGCTTCAGTGCTAGAGAGAAAATAACTTCTACAAACTCAGACGTTTTTTCCTCTGCTCTGTCTTCTACTCATCTAAACGTGAGTTGCATCAGACATTCAAAGCTTTCCGAAAGGGATGTGCCTCAGGAAATACTCTGGATTATCACTGCCACAGGAGAGAATGAGCAACTCCATTACAGCCCTATTTGAGTGAGAAACTACATATTGCTGAAATACTACCATGAAGCTGACTGATTCATCAAGTGTTACTTTTAAAAACATTAAGTAGAGTGTGGGCAGCTTTGTTTGTTTTCCAGCATAATGAAATATGACTTTCTAGACTTTCTTCAATCATTTAACTTCTAGCATAATACCGATTTAAAAAAACAGACTTAAAGTTTAAATAATTTTTTTTGTATGAATGTTACATATTAATATTTAAATTCCTCCAGCATGATTAAATAGCAAGATCTCTACTTAATCCAAGCAGAGGAGGAGCTGAGATTAATGGGAACAGTGGTTGTAATACTATTTATTTTTAAGAAAAAATATTATTTAATACTTTTTAATAATAATTA